>JAKTYO010000072.1:0-41450 GCA_030578735.1 Metschnikowia noctiluminum | reverse complement strand
TTTTCTGGTAGTGCAATAGATTTTACAATCATTAGATCACGAGAAGTATAGCCATGAATGCGATTGACTTGTGATTTACTCGCTTTCCTTTTAATCATCAATTGTGGCAGGAGTATTTTCCTCATCGTCAAGTTGAATCCTAGAATTTTCTATTCCCTGAGGATCAATCATTTCTTTTAGCAGGCGACGGGCTCTGAGTATAATCTATCATTCGCTCGATACACCAGAAACAGTCTATGAAACCTGAGAAGGGGAGGCTTTTTAGGCTTTCAAAGAGTTCAATTCAAATTTGGAAGCCCCAACAATTCCTCGTTATGGTTTGAGAAAACAAAAGCAAACTAGCAATCGATTCTCCGCAACGCTTTGTGTCATATTGTCCAATATACGGCAAAGCACTGTACCACTTTCGAAAATGTCTGTTGACTTCAAGCACCTATTTAATCCCTCGCAGTAAGCTCACGTAAGCCAGTTTCGGTAGGGAGCGAAAATTTACGGAGCAAGTATATATATACTATGCAAGGCATTCATAATTGGCCAGTATACTTTCAATTAAGCGAAAAGAGTGAAAAAATATCTGATTGACCAGAGAGAGGCGCACATGTCTAAAAGCCGTCTTGTACCCCTGCGTCGACGCACATGGTATCACGACCTCTTCTTTTGCTTACCTTGCATGCCCAGCACTCTTCACCATCAGAACATATGCACATCCTAAAAGACCACGAGCTTTGAGACCAAAGTCTGAGCACCCACACTTGTGCTATCTTTCCAAAAATGGTATTGAAATATACAATTCTTCCGTCCAATGCTATCTGCGCTTTTTGCCAAAGGCGTTGCTGCCGCCATCACTCTGGTCCAACTTTCTCTTTTTACTCTCTTTAGCAAAGTATTCCTTTTTTCTCTCCTTCTCCTTCTCTTTCTTGGCCTCTTCCTTCTTCGCGAGCACCTTCAAACGGTCCTGGAACTTCTCCTGCTTCTTATCCTTGCGCTTCTTGTCCTTGGACTTCTTGAGCGTGTTGATCTTGTTCACCAAATCGCGCATTTTCTTCTCCTCGCCATCCACAAGCACCGCTCTCTTGGCCAAGTAGGTCTGTTTCTTCTGCGGCTTAATTGTCGACACTTGCGACTTGAAAGGCAAGTTTTGCTGGATCAGCTTGGGCACACGCAACGGGTTAAACCTTCTTTCCTCACGCTCGATCTTCTTGTACGCGCTGTCTTTGAGAAGAGGCGTCTCGATATTATTAGCTGCTCTGACCTGGCCAGTCAACCGCATTCCTTGCCACTGCTGGTGGTCCCGAAGAAGCATCGATGTCACCGGGTTGTAGAACTCCTTTACTTTCACGGGGTACCACGTCTTCAAGAAAATCGTGTCTGACATGAGAATTTTGTCCTCGAAAGTCGCTCGGAAGTAGCCGTCTGGCTTAGACAACGCACGCTTTATTTCTCCCCGGATTCCCGACACAGTCCGGATCGAAGCGCCTTCGAACTTGGCCACCTCCAACGCATTGTTGAACATATCTTTGATGAACGCCGTGTTGCGGAAAATCTTGTATGGATGACCCACCAACTTCAACTTCTTCACGATCTCAACCGACGAGTTCAAGTCCTCGACAATACCCGTGGCGGCGACACGGAACAGACCCGTGGTTTGAGCCTGGTCGATGATATTAAACCCGACAAAAGTCGTGTTTGGTGCGACCAATGGTCCGTAGAATGACGCAAAACAGTAGGCGTGCTCCGGAGTGTATTTCAACATTCTGTTTCTTGTTCGGGAGTCTGATGTGGTATAGATCGGAATGGTCTGGAACCGCCGCCAGCCCAAGGATAGAATCAACGGGTCTTGCGATTTGAGAATCTTCTTGTGCCAACGATGTCTTCTGATTCTCACGTTCATGATGCCAAACCGCAGCTCGGTGGCCAAAAGACCGCCCAAAACAATTGGGAACTCAGGCTGCAAGTTTTCAATAAGCTCACATGGCAACTTCTCGAAAACAACCTTGACGTACGAGCCAGCACGGAACCCTTCGATTTTCGTCCGGGTCTCGGGGTCCATCTGCTCAAACTGCGCCTTGTTGATTTCCAACTGCTTTGCCATTTTGTTTTTCTGGAACTCGTACCAAGTGTCGGCCTCGTTGTCGCCCTCTGGATCGTCTGCGCCAAATTCACGGTCCTCCTCTTCCTCGAACTGCATCTTGAGTTTGGCTTTCTTCGCCGCATTGAGTTCTCTTTTCTGCTCAACAGACAAGTTCTCGTCTTCTGGCTCGGGCGCGTCTCCGGCTTTCTCGTCTGCGCTGAAATCGGCAAAATCATCGTTTTCAGACTCTGCCCCAGAGCCGTCGTCTCCGTCAGAATCTGCACCATCAAGGTCTTCGTCATCTCCATCTTCCAAGTCCTCGAAATCACCATAAACCTCGTCCTCATCTCCACCATTCTCGCCCGTGGCTTCGCTTTCGCCCTTCTCAGATTCTGAGAGTTTGGGGGCAACGAGCAAGCGCTCTTTCAAGAGCTTGTACCCGTTCTCGTACTCTGAGTCACTGTCGTCATCGGCCTCGAGTCGTGAGACGTCGAATTTGGCTTTGAGCTCCTCTAGACTTGGATAAGAAGGCATGAATGCATCCAAATCTTCTGTTTGGGTGGCTGTGCTTCTCTTCCTGAAAAAATCAGCGTCCTCATCTTCCTCTATATCGTCTTCCTCATCATTGTCTTCCACAAACTGTGACTTCCACCTTCTCACGACTTCCTCTGGGGCCACATTGTCCAAATATAACAATTTGTTGATATTCCAGCGGCGCTGAACAGAACCCTTGAGTTTTGAGGCCATAGCTGCGTAGTTCTCTTCATCGTCGGAGGACAAAGAAGAGTCCTCCACATACTCGAGGTGATCTTTCCCAGCATCCGAGAAATCGATGGTGACTTTTTTCCGATGACGGGCTTCCGCGTCAGATTCCGCCTCAAATGCGTCATAATTTGCATCTTCTTCGTCTTCGTGGTCGGACATCTCGTCGAACTCTGTGTCCTCTTCCAAAGACTTGCCGTAGATTCTGGGTCTTCTTCTCGCAGACCTGCCTGAATCATTATGCGCCTCCTCGGCCTCCGAAAGCAAGCCTTGAAGACTTTCCGCATCGCTGTCGGAGTCATTGCCATTTCCGGAGTTTTCGGCTTGAGCAATCTCCTTTGAGTTGGAGAACAACTGCAAGCCGGGGCCCTCGGCAAATCGCTCATGCATGGTTTTCTGCACGTCCTGCAAGTCTGTGACGAGACGCTCACCTTCACCTTTCTCTTCGCCTGCAACAAAGGACTGCTTGTCGCCCACGTCAATGTACACCGCGTCCCTGTCTACAAGCACGCCGCCGACATCCGACATTGGCGCGTAAATGATTTTCTGCTTGTCGTCAAGCCTCTTCCGGCGCCGTCTGCGCGGAGCGGCAATTTCCTGCCCGGCGTCTGCAGCAGCTTTAGCCGCCTCGCGCTCGATCTCGTCCATTTTCTGCTCAAAGTACGGCGTCGGACATGGATCGGGCAATTTCTCGACCAGATGTACGTGGTAGTCTCCTACACCGGCGATGTGGACGTGGGCGTCGGACGCCGCCAACGGCGTACCATGCAAGTAGCCGTAAAAAGCAACTTTCCTGTCGCATTTCGGGTTCTCGGCGATTGCCTGTGGGTGGGTCAAGTCCGTGACTCGGTCGGCTAGAAGGTAGGGATGCTCGTTCCGCCACTTCAAAGGCCGGAACTTCATCACCGACATGAATCGGCATAGGTTTAAGATCTCGCGATCTGGGTATCTGCCATTGATGACTCCGGAAAGATAGAAAAGTTTTGCACCCTGGTAGACCTCGGTCCAAAACCTGTGCTTCAAGCGTTTTTTCAGCGTGCGTAAAGTGCTCTGGCTCTTGAACAAGTCCAAGTGAGTGGCCACACCCAAGACACGCGGCATTCCGTGATGCTGAGCGACGTTCAAAAACTCCATGGTTTCCATCTCGAGTCCGAAATTGCCGTCCACGAGAAGAAGCACCAAATCCGCGATTTTGGCGGCGTCAATCATGGAATTCAAGTCGTTTTTCACCTCGATGAATGTGAGTCTTCTACGCTTGCCGCTGACCACGGTGATGGGGCCCTTGACCTCAGTCAAAGATGTTTTGGTCAATCTTTTTACGAGCGATTTGATGAGAGTTGTCTTTCCTGTTCCGGGGGGGCCCACTATGGCCACAATGACTGGCGGCGGATCGTCGTCTGGAGTACGGTTGACCATGGGAACATGGAGTTTTTTCTCATTCACGTCATGAGATCTCCGGGCCATACGCTCAAGTTTCCGAGGAGCCGAAACAGCGAAAGCCTTAGCATTGTGGCCTTGTTGATGTAATTTCTTCTTGGCCGTGGTCCGCTTGCCGTCGCTGCCGCGATGCGGTTTGTTCAGCTGTTTTTCCATGCCAAAACACGACTTATGGATGGGGTTTTGTGGTTTAGTCGGGGTAAAAGAAGACGTGTTTTGCTATGGACAGTTGAATTGAAGTCTGGTAATTCATAGTCAAGCAGAGCTGTGCGCATCTCATCGCACAATTTTCGAACTGACCCGTGCACCCGTGCACCCGTGCCTCCGAGATCGGGCGCACTTTGAATTTTCGTTGAAGCTGCAGTTGGAGGAGTCTGTCATTGGCAATGGTCTCTACTATAAACCTTTCCTGTTGGCATGGTATGTGGTTCTTCTGTTCAATTTTTGTTTAGAACTTACAAGTAAGCTTTTAATCAAACTCCCGAATATGACAATTCGTGAGGAAAAAAAAAAAAGCGATTTCAAAAAAAGGAGTTTGCACAAAAATGGAAAATTAAAAACATCATATAAGTTTCTTCGCCGAATAGCAAAAGGTTCTTTGGGAATTCTCAGCCTCACAACAAAACTGTTTTCGGACCTAATTCCACCTTTAAATTGTGACAATTTGTTCATTTTAGTACTTCAGAAATTTAGTTTTGCAGCATCCGGGTTGGCAAAGTGACCTACTATGTATTTTTTTTTATATTTAGTTTTTGTTAGCGAAGGGCCGAGTGAGACACGACCCCTAACTTACGCCTATAATACGATGAATCTTTAAAAGAGAAAATAAGTCATGCAAAATGAAAAGGGTCCTTTTCCAGAGAGAGAACAAGACCCAAGAATGTTTTTGGTGACAAGATATAACTATTCAATCCTATTATACTTTTATTTGTCTGGGTCGAATTGAACTCCATTTCAGAGACAATGCCTGCACCTGGCGCGACACCTCTTTTTTTCTTCACATCATGTCTAGCTTGTCGTTGCAGTCACGTGATTTTGCCTGCAACTCTAGCTCGTTTGAGATATGGTTTGAGTTTCGCCTGTCTCTAGCAGTGAATTCATTTTCGTCTAATAACTCATCGCCTGGTTTGCCCCAATTGAACTTACCGTTTCCATTTTTGCTGACTTTATTTGGGTCAGTGTTAAAGTGGCCGTTGTGTGTAAAATAGCGGGGGGTTGAAGCCTTCTCATGGACTGTCCATTTCTTGGTTCTGGTCATTGCGTTTGTTGTAGGAGAGTGAAAGTATAAAAAGTGGTGATAAAAAATTTGTTTTGATGAATCCCTTGCTCTAGGGTGATTGTTTTCGGTTTGATTTGTTTTTAGTTTCAAGTATTGATTTGAGATCCGTTTTGATTTGAAATCCGTTCTGATTTGAGCTTGATTTAAATTCCGTTTTAAATTTTGTTTGATTCTGAGTTTCTTTCTGAAGGTTGAAAAAAATCAAAACTAGGACGATCGTAAAGTTTTTGTAGAGCCTTTATATATAGATGAAGTGTCGAATATTGAAGCAAACTGGGGAATGACCCCAGCCATTGCCGGCCCAAGGCATTGTGCAGGACATTATATTACAGCGTGATCACGCATCCCCACTGCTTTTGATGAACCTCCTCGATAGAGAATTGAATCATTATGCAAATCAAAGAGTTTGATAAGTGAGTCCAGTATTGAGTGTACATGCCCAAGCTACTCACCAAGAACCCTAATTTTGTTTTGCGGTGCCTAATATCAGTACTCAGTGGGCCGTGAGTAGCAGCGCATCACGTGACCCGACCAAAACCATAATGCGGGGTGGCGGTCACAGTGAATGACTTCGCAAGAAGCGGAGTCACTACTAGGAGGCTTGCCCAGAATTGCTCATCTTATCGTCCAATCAAATTTGAGCTGTGGCATGAAAATCGCCTGTTTGTTTTTCTGACGCGCTCGTGGTATAATACTTTGTACTCCAGAGCATTTCGTGCTCCCTCTCTGTTTCTGCTCTTATTACATTTTGTCATTTTCCATTTTGCTACGTTGAGATACCAGACCGCATTATCGCGAGGATCACCGTCTTGCAGGGGAAGGGAAGATGTAATCTCACTTCTCATTTTGCGCCCTTTTGCGCTTTTCACGCTTACTGCAGACTTGTCCTCCTAAAAGTGTCCATCCCTGAATGCTTTGGTTTCCACGAAAGATCAAAAATTTTCACGGAAATTTGCAATCTCTTGCGAGCAGCATGTCACTTCATCCCTTGATACTTATTGTAAGAGCCCTTCAATGTCTGAATGAAGAATCAGATTATTGAGTAGCATTGCGAGTAATACCAAAGGCACCACAAAAGAAAGAGTTGTGGGACTCAAGTCAAAATAGATGTTTTTGTCAGGCTTTTGCATGACCACTGAGTCTAAATCCAATCAGCTCGTGCCTTTCCATTGCGATTTCGTGCGGTGAATTGCTACGTGGAGCCGATATAAAAAGGTTGCGTTGAAAAGTCGGGGTATGTTTCGAGACGACTCTGGCAAGTCTTCTAAAAAATTAAAGAGAAGTCTCTTTTCATCAGCTGAGCGACATCAGTCTGCCAGGTTCTCAAATATACACTCCAAAGCTTTTCAAACATCCAAGAAGCAGAAAAGTTTTCCAAAGGACGAGGGAATTGGACTGTCTAGACCTCTAAACACTCGATACCTTTTGTAGCCCAAACCAGCCTTTTTTCTTTTTCCTTTATCTTTTACTTTGTGTTTTTTCCTGAATTGTTTCACGAAACGGTAATGAGTATTGTTTCTCGGAATTTTAACACCGTTTGAAAAACGTACTATCTATTTCTGACATCGTATGTCAGCTGAATAGAGCCGTACTGAACTCGGATTGTCGAGAAGAGATTGCGTGATTCTCAAGCAAAGCTTAATTTTCCACCTTGATGCTTTTGGCTTTTTTGAAAAGCGCTTGTCTGGCTCACAATGAAGCTTTTAAATGTCTTCTTCACCTCAACTGCCACCGTTATCTAGGTTCCTTTCCATTTGTTCGTGCAGCTTACAACTGTCGACCGACACACCTCAAGCGAAACGATACAGACAACGATTTTCTGGTCCTCAAGAGCTAAAAGCTTTAAAATCGAGTACGTCTTGTTATTGTTCAATTCCTCTTCTACTTTGAATACTTCACGGTGGCTCTTTTCATGTCACCAACCATATGGAATGAAGTCAAAGGGGGAGGCAGGCTCCGTGCCTGGTACCCTTCTGTCTCGCGAATTCGATTCATTTTTCTTTTCTTTTCCCTTTCCTTTAAATTGAGGGCTCGAAGTTTTTGTCTTAGTTGTTTACTGGACTCAGTGTTTAGAATCCTCTTCGATTTATTTTTAAGGAAAAAAAGCTATGTTGGTCACGTCAGTCGAAAATAACTAGACAAGAAACTGATTCACGTGAAATTTAGGTGCGGTAGATTGTCTTTTAGCAAGTGTTTCATGAATTATAAATTACTATCGCAAGAAAGAACCAAGTTTAGGAAAGATCTGTGTATTTTCAGCTCGACCCAAAACTCTAAAAATTTAAGAAGACCAACTTATCGCTCGCTTCGAAAAGGGACCTGATAAAAATTTTCATACAGAAGATCACCAGAACAATACCAGAAAAATACCAAAGTAATATCCAAATACTACCAAAACAATACCTTAATGAACACAGTAATCTTTGCCATACTCAGTAGATATCGCGCGCATTTTGCAACCGACCAGCCGCAAAATCTCATAGCAAAGCTTCCAGCCACGCTCGAAGGGGCATGTATTTTCACATTTTCACAGTAAACATGCTACTTTTTTTCCTGCCAGCGCTAGCGGGGATCTGCTCATCACAATCAGTGGTGCCTTTTTCCGGGTACAAAGTCACACGGCGCCACAAGATCAAGCTACGGCCTTTGCAAAGCTCCACTTTTCTAGTGCTCACCAAATGCCATAGAGGCATCCCTGTATTCTCCCGCTCGGTGACCACGACCTCTGCTCTGGATGAGTTTTCTTTGCCCTTCACTGTTGAGAACACAGAGTTTGATTTTCTGGACCGCTGGCGCAAACATAGTCGGAACTCGTCCAGATCTCATCTTCCAAACAATACAACCAAGTACTCTGGCTCTTTAGCCGATAAAGTAACACACTTGATCCGAGTAAAAGGATTGGCAATTAAGGACTGGCTCGCATCATTTGGCGGCCCGTCGGCGGTGCCAAAAACGGAGAGCCAGTTTAAGACTCAGGGGCTCGAAAAGGGGTTAAAGGGAGTTTCACGACGACGCAAAAAGCCGCCATTTCCACCCCCTATTCCGTGTTTGAAGATGGCCCGTCGCAAGCGGTACGCTCGCCTGGATGTCGTGATTTTTATTCCAGCAACATTTGTGGGTGGACTTTATTCATGTACAGCTGAGAATGAGAAAGGGAAATATCCTGAAGTCCTGGTCCAGGCCTTGGCCAAGCGGCTGGCGAAGACGAAGAAAAGACCACCACTCAGAGTTCTGAAAAAAAGCGGGGAAGTCGAAACAGAAGATATCGAGGTGATAGAGGGTTTTGAGAAGGCCCCCTCTCGTCTAGCAGTTGAAGGAGCGAATATCTTGAGAAAAGCGAAATCTCATAGGATTCGATTACACCATCCGAACGAAGCATATGACTTGTCAGGAAACACATTTCCCGAACGCCAAGATGTAAACACTATTGAAAAAGATCGAGATCCAGCAATTCCCCCGTTCAGGGAAAGCGAAAAACACTCTAGAAAGAAACCCGCTAAAGCTCTATCTCCCGATCTTCTGCAAACCCAGTCTTTTCAGGAAATATCAGCAACTCAATACTCAGGAGCGCCCATCTGCCCTTTGGTCGCTGATGATTACTCATCACATTGGCTTTCCGTACAATTCAGTCCACCGGCCATTGTGTATCACATTCCCTACTTGCGCTCACCATCTAAATGGGATCCTCGTTTCAGAAAGTCAGAAAGCCCGATGACAATTTGGAGCGACGAGATTGACATGAACGAGCTATACTCCTATAGTGACGCCGACTTGATGGGAATCACCGAGACTGTAGCAATCTCCAGCCGGTATGTCCAGCGCCTTCTTGAGACGAAGAAAGATAAGATTGCGGCTCTTTTAGCCCTCAAATTACGTTGGTTGAAGAAATGCGATCCACGCGTAAGATTCTCGTTGTTTTTATTCTCCCTTGGAAAACCAAAAGCACTTCGCCACGTGGTGAGACTACAGCGTTTGTGGGACACGCTTTTCTACACAAACTCAACGGTAACCTAGAGATACAGACTTGGTTTTCTCATTTCGTAACAATTATTATACAACACTGGGTTTAGACAAAGCCCCTGGTATCCGTGGGTTCTGGACTCGAGTAATTGGAAGAGGCAGTATCCGTCTGCACAGACTCATTCCTTGTGTGCGTGAGAGGCCGCCTGCTGGGCGATTCTGGAAGCGCTAGTGCGTCATCGGCAGTGATTGTATCGCTGACTCGCGTGACCTTGTGGTCTTTAAGCGCCAGAGTTTTCGTGGCCGCGGCAGTGGTCTTAGCAGAGGAGTTCATGTTTAATTTCTCTTTGAGTTTCTCGCCAAAAGACTTGTTCTGTATCACAGCGGCATGGTCCGCTGTCTCTATGGTATTGCTTTGAGCGGCAACATCGGGCGCCTTCTCGTCGGCTTCAGATGTGCCAGTGGAGGCAATTCTATCTGTACTAGACGTTGTGTTGGACGATTTCAGCAAGTCGTTGAGTCTGTACATCTCGTCCTCCCAGTTATTCTGATGGTCCTTTGCAGCAGCACCCAATGCAAGCAACTCGTTTTGGGTCTGAGCCTCTACACTTGCATGTTTCTCGGCTCTCTTGTGCTTGATAGATGACATTCTCTGAAAAGATGTTCTGTCATCTTTAGCAGGAGCAAACCTTGCATCAGGGTTCTTTGAGAAAATTGCGTAGCAAATCATGACGATGATCATAATCAACAACACCAAGGCAAACGCAGCGTTCAAGATAAAAAAAATCCAACCCATGATCGAGGACACCTGAGCTGGTTGCTTGAACACATCAGAGAAGAACATGAACAAAAACGAATTGAGAGTTACCACCACTGCCATGCAGTAGTTCAAAATGTTGGTAGACTTATTCAAGTATGGCCTTTGAGTAAACAAAAAGATCATATAAGCCAAGTCAATCACAAAAATGACAATCGACGAGACCTTACCTGATGCTTGACAGAGACCAACAAAAATACCCTTCAACAAGGCGTAAGTGATCATGACCATACCGAACCAATACTTCTGAGCGTGGAACATCGTGTAGCAGAAGCCAAACTTGTGCAACACAACCGCGTCACCATACAAAATGGCAGCAGGGTTCTTGTATTCTCTGGATGAGCGCGTCCCAAACTTATAAGTGTTCCAGAACGCGTAAAGAATAATCCCGAGCGCCAATAGAAGCGTGAGACAAGCCAAGACAATCACAGCAGGCGAATCTTGCACAGTGAATTCCCATAAGGAAAGTATCACAAGCTGCGTAAAGCCAATGTACACATACCTCAGTAACGCGCCTTTGAGGATTGTGCCAAAAGACTTTCTAAAGTGAGATAATCTATTAGGGTTGACCTTTCTTAACCGGATCAATAGAACAGTGATCAGTTTCACACATACGAGTATGACGCATAAAAGGAAACCAACGAGGACAAAAAACGTGAATCCAGTAACGACTATTGAAGTGGGCTCAATGTGCGAGTTGTGTCCTATTCTTTTGATACCCCTGAGGATAATCAAGTTTGCGTTTGAGGCTAGACTAAAGTCGAGGGACCGCTTCACGCCCGCAGGTACGGCGAAGTTATTACGCGCGTAGTCGTGCAAGTTGTCCAAGTACATCTTGGCCCTTTGCACCAAGATCTGCTGGGTTGTGCCATAGAAATACAATGTGGGGGTTCCGCCTGTGCTCTGCACATACCACCGAAAGATTTTCTGCATGAACGTGACACGAATCAAGCCCATTGACCAGGCAAGGTTTTCGGACCACGCGGATGCAATTGGAGGCACTCTCTCCACGCTTTGCATCGACACAACAACGACCGACTGAAAGTACAAAAACAAAGACACGGCATTGGTGGCAATGTGAGACGCTGCGTTGGAGTTTCCGAAGGTCGACAACACGGCGGCAATCAACAAACCGAGCCCTGCTATACACGCAGTGGCCCATTTGATACCTGTTTGAGACACGGTCTTACCGTTTGAGAAGGAACTCTGGAGACAGGACAAAAGCTCGCCCGTCAGCTGGTCAAACACACGCAATTTGACCACTGCGTCGATGTCCGGAACCGTGTAAGCAATTCCTGGGATTTGCCGCACATACAGCTCGGATATGTACTCGATAGACTCAATCTGCATGGTTCCAGGGTAGATTGGACAAAACTGTTTCCAGCCCAAGTCACACATGTTGATGTATTTGTTGATGATGACGAACCCATATGCGTAGACTTGCACGTGAGCCACCACATTCGCCGAAATCTCCGTGACCAAGTCGAGCGAGTATTTGAGCGACCGGTCATCTGGATTAAACGTGACATCGAAATACGACGGCGAGATTTGGGAGTTCTCCATACATGTGACCAAAGATGTGGCGGAAAGCGAACGTTTTGCAAGAGCTGGCGCAAGAAACGCAAGCCATAGCAAGCTGAAGCACCTCATTTGCGATATTGGTGTTGTTTATAAAGTGTAAATCACACGGAGCTGGCGTCAAACCAAAGATGTGGGAAGTCTGCTTGGAATGAGCAGAAAATCTCTGCTATGATGGGCTTCGAAAAATAAAAGAAATCAACACCGGCGATCTAAGACTGGGCCCGAAAATGATCGAGTCAGGGGTGTTGCTTTATCGCTTTCAGTCGAGATGAGAAGCTTCGGTGTAAACAGGGAGTTTGATTTATTTGACACCTCCAATTTAATGAGAACGGGGCGTGCTGTTGAGCTATGAAATTTGCCTATATTTGAGTTGACGAGATGGAAAACTGCAGATATGATGTCTGATCAGTTGCAGCGATGACAAAGCAAAAAAAAAGCCAAGAATTATAAACCCCAGTGTGATCGATCCGTGCCAAAAACTGCGAATCTGCGAAAAACCAAAGTTATTCTCGACGTCCTGCATTTGCAAAAGGCCACGACAATGGGCGTAAAACAGAGCTGCATATGAGACCTTTTTATGCAGAGCCTCACTCACCTCCGCGCGGCCGCCGCGGACCTTTCACGCGTGATTGTGAACAATTACCGCGAGAAAAAGAAACACACACGTCTCATGTTTGCATTGAGCCTGCATGAGCCTTCACACCGCGTGGCTGAGCGCGATAGCCCGGTGACGCAGCCACAGATTCAGAGCTTCATGTTTCATAAAACGCTTTTTGTTAATCTAATGAGGTGCGGTGATTGAGATTTCGGGGGTATTTATTTATGCATCTTATATTGTGTGATAATTCGTTTCGATTGCGGCATTATCACCCTTCGTTTATTCAAAGCGCGCTAGTAAGGGGCTTCGTTACCATTGACCTCACGCACATGTGCCCCGAGCACACCACGATCGCCAATTCACATGAGCCAAAGATAACAGAGGGCAATGCAGAGGTCCAAATGGGCATACTGGCAAAAATTTGTTAACATTTTGCCACATAGATTCCTAAGCATTACAAGTGATACTCGTCTAATCTGGAGTTCTCGACATTGGCAAGAAGTTCATCTCCCCAAACATGTCTGATCACATCCCAGAACTCTTTTGCGTAGACGATTCTGACCCCATACTTTTTGGCAAGGTAATCCTCGGGCGATTGATCTTTGTAGACAGTATTAGCATTGTCCCTGAGGAGACCATTCAAGCGAGAGGTATCATTTAGCTTGTGAACATAGTGCTCGAGGATATCCCTCCTGTTTTCGCGAGGAACGATGATTTTTTCGATTTGCCCTGTGAGGTGAGCACCGAGGATTTTCTCCTTCAATCCGCCAATTGGCAAAATCAATCCCCTTAAAGTGATCTCTCCCGTCATAGCGACATTCGAAGGGACGGGCTTATGTAAAATCAAAGACAAAAACAGAAGAGCCATCGTGATTCCTGCCGACGGTCCGTCTTTCTGAACAGCACCGCTAGGTACGTGCATATGAATTTCGGTAGAGTTGAGCTTCTTGAGGACAGACGCCAGGTCTTCTATGTTCAACATACGCTTGTCCAATGCATTTTGTATAAACGTCAAGCCAATTTTTGCACTTTCCATCAAGACTTCGCCCAAACGGCCCGTCATGTTCAATGATGCCTGGCCCTTATCTATGAAACCAATACTTTCAAACACTAGCACAGAGCCTGACCCATCCGTATTGTAGGACAAACCATTGACCACGCCATAGCGACTGGCCATCACTGGAAGCTCGACTATGTCGTTGCTTAGGCTGGGATATGGTAGGCCGAGGTACTTTGGCAAATCGAACTCCTCAACTTTTGAGACGTATTTCCTCAGAGGATCTACCAAGCTCTCGGAATACTCGACTGCTTTGAACCGGCAAACGGTGCCCAAACTGCGTTCCAAGTTCCGGACTCCAGCTTCGCGCGTGTAGTCTAGAATGAGCTTCTGCATCACATCCTCGGGAACCTCTACCCGGGACTCGTCCCCAAACCCGTTTCTCTTCATTTGACGCGGCAACAAATATTGCCTTCCAATGACAAGTTTCTCGTTGTAGTCGTATGCGCCCACCTCGATCATCTCCAAACGGTCAAGGAGCGGACGCGACAACGCGTGGGGTTCATTGGCCGTGCAGATGAATATAACCTGCGACAAGTCTATAGGGAAGCCAAGATAGTGGTCGACAAACTGGCTGTTTTGCTCTGGGTCCAAGACCTCCAAAAGAGCAGCAGCGGGGTCTCCGCCTGCCCTGTTACTACTGTTGTGGCCTCCCACAACTTTATCAATCTCGTCCAACAAAATCACCGGGTTCATCGCCCGGGCTTTCCGAAGAGCTTGTACAATGGAACCAGCCATAGCACCAATATACGTCCTGCGGTGGCCCCGGATCTCGGATTCATCTCGCACGCCGCCGAGAGAGATGCGTTGGAAATTGCGGCCCAAAGTACCGGCTATGGACTTAGCCAAGGAGGTTTTTCCCACACCAGGTGGACCGGCCAACATGAGGATTGGCAGCCGGTTGTGCTTGGAAGCAAGCAAAGCGGTCGCGTGACTACCGGAGCCGACAGAATTCTTTGTATTTTCGGGTCCCTGCGAGCCCTGCTTCTCCCTATTTTCCCCCGTCTTCAGTGGCAGCAGATCTTCTGGATTTGGCATGATTATGGACTCGCCATTTGCAGACTCTCGGGTGAACTTGCGTCTTTCCATCTCCTGCTGCCGACTGCGGTCTTCATCAGCCTTCTGCATTCCCAGATCCTTGTACTCCTTCTCGGCATTTGCAGCTAAGAGTTTCAATACCACCAAATACTGCACGAGACGGGTCTTGACATGCTGCAATCCGTAATGGTCTGCATCTAGCTGGCGCCGAGCCTCCAGTATGTCTATGTCCTTATTGGACACAAACCGCGCCACATACTTGTCCCAGGGCAAGTCAGCCACGATCTCCAAGTAGTTACGGATCACGTGGAAGTCTGCATTGCCAGGATTGGCGTTTTTGATGCGCCGATAATCCTTGACGAGAAGCCGCTTGCTATCGCTGGAGATCGAAGAAATATGCGGCAACTGGTCTCTGATGAAGTTTGTGATCACGCGGAGATCTTCATCATCATCTTCGTCGCCGTCCCCGCCTCTGAATTTATCGCGGGCCTGAGAACCTGGAACTTTGGAGGATCGAGTTACTGAGTTCTTGGCCCCATTTTGCCGCCTTACAAGCTGTTTTTGGTCATCCAGCCCAGGCCCCTTCCTGGTCGCCAAGCCTTCCAATACCACGCGGATGGACTTCAAATGGTTTGCCACAAGATTGGCCTTTTGCATATTGGACGCCTCTTCGTGGAACCAGCGGGTCACCAAGGCAGAATTAGTGCCGACGGCCTTGAAAACTGCAGCCAATCTGGTTGCCAACTCTGAAGCAAGGTCTACACGCTCAGGTAGCCGCCGAGCCTGCAAAACACTAAGTTTCTCGGTGTTTGGAAAAGGAACAATCGCCATAGTCAAGTCTACAACACGCAGGAGCTGGCGGCCCAGGTCCATGGCCGTTGAAGATTGGCAGATTTTCTGTAACGTTGCATATGCCTTGTCGAAATTTCGCAGACCGGCCAACTGCATGAAGAACGCGTTGGCGAGCGGGTTCAACGTGAGCAAGTTGGACTTGGCGTCTGGGCTTGAAAGCGCAGATCTGTATGTGTCTAGAAATGTGTTCATCAGTTTGAAAAGAGCATTCGTTGAGGCCTGGAGAGAGGTGATTTTGGCCGCTTTCACTCTAGGAGTGCTTTGCTGCCAATCCAAAGTAAAAGACTTCTCGGTGTTTCTCAAAACAGCCGCCGAGGATTGGTTCGCACGGATCACAGCTTGTAATGTGAGCTTCACGGTGTTTGCGTCGTCGGAAATACCGACTACACGACATACTGTGGCTGTTTTTGCAGGCCCCTGGTCAGCGCCAGGGCTGATTTTGGCTATATTGGGAAAAATAGCAACCACAAGCCAGTCTAAATCCGAGGGCGTTTCGTGCAATTCTGGCGTCTCAGGCCCGATTTGCAGCATGCGAATGTCGGCGCTATGGAAGACGGAAATGCCCAGGATTGCATCGGTGGATAGCACGGGAATCTCTGACCCGGCGGTATCAAAATCGTATTCTGAAAGCACATTCTTCACCACGAGAACGTGGCTTGCTTTTTCCCTGTAACGAGCCAAGAACGCGGCGGCTTTGAAGCGGGGAAACGTCACGTTGTATAAAATTCCCGGCAACAAGACAAGGGGCGAGTCTAGCGTGTACAGCGGCAAGACCACGTGCTGATTTGCAGCCATTTTTTATGCCAGTGTATGCGTTGGAAATTGATTAGAAGGCTGAGATATTGCTCACGTTGAGTGATTTGAGGGGCACCCAAGTGAAACAACAAGACAACGAGAAGCGAAAAGCGAAAAGCAAAAAGCGGGGTCACTTTAATTGTGGGCGGGTGTGTGGAGTCCCGAGGTCACGTGGAGACGTGTTTCTTACAAATAAATGTGAATCTTATGAATTTCACTTGCAATTCAAAAGTATGTCGGCGTAGGAGGTATAGCTGAGTGAGTCAAGTAGAGTGAAGTAGAAAGAAGTAGAGTTAGTCAGGTATCTGAATGAGATAAGCGTGCGGGTTTAGCTTCCCAGTCCTCTAAGTACTCAAAGTGGAAATCCGGAGCGGCGCACGTGATATTGGCGCATGTGGTCACGTGACGCGCACACTGAAGAAGACGCGAGCCTCGGCTGAATTTCTGGCAGTTCAACTGTGGAGAAGTTTCACAGCTGATGGAGTATGCGCTTACAGAGCCATCAATTGGGAGAGGACCAGTGGAGAACAATCAAAAGGAAAAAAGAAAAAAAAGAATATAAAATAAGAAGACAATAAAAAAAACAATGAAGCGTTATGGAAATCACAACCTAAGAAAGAACCTGACCTCATTAAGTTGAGTTTTTGGGGCTTTGATATAGAATTGTTCACGATGCATGAATTGCCTTGTTAGGTAAAATCTGAAAGGTTTTGTCCTCGCATGACAGATTTTATTGTAGAATCTGTACGGAGATAAACGTGATAGCTCTTTGAGATACGATAAGTAGAAGAGATATCGAGATCGCATCAAAGGCAAGGTCTCGATTGACCTATGAGTATTCCGCTCAACATAAGCTCAAATGAGTTCTTTCATGAATCAAATCCTCTCCACACAACCCTTTTGAATAACCTGTTTACATATAAATAGAAAGAGCAGCTATTAGCTGAGCCCATTGTGTGAACCTTTTTGAAAGTCGTACCTTATCTTGTCCATACTGCTAATGACTTTCCAACTAAGGATTCTTGATATTGAAAGGCTTTCGCTTTCGTGCAAGCTGCTCTCATTCGGGACGGCATTGAATATATTACATTTTTTGGACACGGATAGGATCTGGCTCGTGAAGCTTTTTAGCCGCTTCTGCTCAACTGACAAAAGGTTAAGGAAAACTGACCTACCATCTGGATCATGAAGAGAGGCTTGAGTCGTCTTGCTCTTTTCTGATTTAGTCACTTTTGGAAGTAACTGCATTGCACCTTATAATAGTTTTCAGCTAGATTCAACATGTGAAACTGGCAGAGAGTGTTCATTCAGCGTTTTGAGTAGACTTTCAATTAATTGCTGGCATCAAAGTCACAACTAGTAGCCTTTATGCTATCATGAATGAGTTTATATTGAATCTTAAGACGTCTATCAATCTTTACCCAGATTATGTCAGCCAATCGTGCAAAACTCTTTAATAAAATTCTTTGCCTATACTGCTAACGCTTTGCTATTTTTTATTGAAAATTTTGTTAAGAAAAAAAAAAAACAGAAGAAGAAGGAAAGTTCTACATCAATTATCTGTCAACTAGTCCATTAAAACGATGTAGCTTGCCAGTTCAGCAACTTATTGAACAGTCTGGCTTCTCCACTCTGGCCAGACCTCAGCTATACCACAAACCTTTCTTGTGCTCTCGTACCACCTCTTAGTTCTTTTTTCATGTATTTCAAAGAACTTTCAAAAAGCTTTATCATCAAAAGCCCTGACTCATGTGTTTAAAGATTAACAATAATTGCTTTCCAGCTCAATTCACTCAAGATTACCGAGTTGAACATATAGAAGAAGTACACGACGTATAAACTATTTTCTCTTTTTAATCAAATTTCTCTTTTCTTTCTCCTTTCTGTTTCAATCTGTTATCAAACGACGCTCCAAAAACAACCATCCTGGTATGCTTGCAAATTCAAAGATACCTCTCAAGTCTTTAAAAATTTGCTAGCGATTAGACAGATTCAGGTCCGAAGATATTTTGAGAAGGTCGTTTTTGTGTCTGGCCACTTGGGGTTCTCAGACCCTTCTTGTGGATTTGAATATGAAGGTATACTCTGACATTGACAACTGCTTGATTAGACTTTCAAATCTGGCATACGGCCCCAGCATAGCCCGGAAAATTTTAGAGTCTTGAGCGGCCGAAAAAAATCTTCAACGATTCTCAGAAGCGCTCGAAACTCTTGCACAATGTGTTCACCCTCCAAAGCAGAGAAGTCGGGATACGTTTCCTCATAAGTTCTTTCTGCTTTTCATGGCAACTCTTCTAAGACTGACCATAAGAAGTGATTCTTGAGTAAGTTTGCTCTTCGTTTGAAAATTCATAGAATCCACCCGAACCAAAGTACACGGGAGTTCTCATGTGGTCTTATAACGTTTGAGAATCTCAATTCAATCTCTTCCAAACAGTAGGGAGATCCCTTGCTCTGGCCCAAGAACTCAAGCACCGACAAAAAAGTACTCAAAAGTACAGAGCGTGTCGTAAGCCCAAATGGTTTTCAGTCTGAGGTCTGCTTAACTACGAGTGAAGGTCAAGAGCTGTTTGTGAGCGACAACGACGAAGTTGTCAGCAGAATAACAAAGAGCAGTTTTGGAAAAGAAAAAAAAATTCTCGCAAGTGTCCAAAAGCTTGGAACTATCACTTCTTTAAAATGCTGTGTTCTTTGTGAGACTTGATCGAGCACATAGTCCTTCAAGGTCTTGATGGCTCAAAAGCTATGCTTCAAGCCACTCAGCCATAAATTCGTGGGCGGGAAAGTATCAATACTTTCTATTTGTCTACAATTGATAAATAGCATATCATAAGTGAGTATATATAGCTCCATGTTTCCCAATTTCACTTGAAACATAGAGAAGTAGTCCATTCAGGCACATAGCAAAACCCCAAGTCAAAGGCTCGTTGATTTCAGCGGTGTCGTTAAAGAGGATCCACGTCTGTTTCCAATTCTCTCTTTATCCAAACTCTTGACTCTTTCCCGCTATTTGAATTGCAAACTCAAGTGCAAGCGAATCAGAAACGCCCGGTACGCCGACAAAAGCCTTTGCCCAATTGAGGATAAAGAATTTGTTACCTCTTGCAAACTCCGCTGACATATTAGCACTGGTCGTCATCTCTGTGATTCTAAGGAGTGCAACAAGCTCACATGTGCCCGGAATTACCCCGTTGCTGGTTTGGGAAACTGGGGAAAACTCTTTCATTTCGAGGAAGTAGAAGTAGTCACAAGGTTTTCTTAGATGAACCCGCAAAAGGATCGTTTGACTCATTATATATTTCTTTTCAGGATTGAACACTCGATTAATTTTCAAGTCTATTTAAAATGCGGACAAAGGGACTGTAGCAGTGCATTTTTTTGCCAGATAAGAAAGCACAGCAGTCACTTTTCTGTGCCAGAGCTCGGACTTGCTTGAAGGCTCCTCCCTTTCGAGCCTTTTGCGCTTGATGGCCTCGTATCTGGCCGCAAGGCTCTGTGTATCTTCATCTTGGGCGCTGTTGTTAAATCCTGCAATCGAAGAAGTGGCGAATTTGAAGTGCTTCAGTTTGGAGGGTACCGGATATGAGTCTGAGCCACTTGAAATCAACAGCTGAGTCAGGTGAAGTCTTTTCTCGGTCATTGAACCCCTGTTTTGTTTTTTCACCCAAGTTTTCCTCGACCCTGGGCCAATATTCAAGCCACAAACTCCGGAATGCAAAGTGATACTGGATCCAGTGTACTCCACGTGTTTTGCTGGGTGTTGTTTCCTCCTGCCATTGAACGAGCTAGTTTCATTATTGCCTTTCAGATAGGAGAAGGTCCTGGAATGAGCCGAGCTGTGTTTGTTGCTGGCTTTGTGGTCACTTTTCTCACTAGACACGACACTGGCAGACTCACTTCGGTCGAAGTAGTCGCTGCTCTTCAAGGTGAAAGGAACGCGTGAAGAGGTTTTTTTCCTCTGTACTTTTCTGGATAGTTTCAGGTTTTTCTTTGTCCGCTTCACAACCTTTGATTGTTCCGTTGAGAAACCAGAAGCAGGTGTAGTAGATTCTCTCTTTTCCTCTTCCAAGCATTTCTCGTCCTCTGAAGTACCAGAACTTGCAAAAGAGCCCCAGTCAAACAAGTCGGCAGACCCAGCAGCACTCCCCACGGCTTCGTCAAAGAAAATCTCCTCAATAAAAGAAATATTCTCATTATCTTCCTCTTTCTCCGGACTCGACCAACTTTTCTCAGACTCCGACCAACTTTCGTCTTTATCCTGCTCCAACTCCTCCCTTAAAGCGGCCGACCAAAATTCTTGGACAGGTCTAGGCGCGCTCGGAACCCGCAAAGTAAGCTTGTATTCCTCCCTCTTCTGCTGTTGTCTCAAGCATTCTGCGGCCTCGAATCTGGCCTCACATTCCTTTGCTTCTTCTGGCGTAAGACCTTTTATCCGCTCCTCCCTCTCCCTTCTCAATTTCGCAAATCGGTCCATTTCTCTTTTATAATGGTCGGGCCCATATTCTGTACGGCCGAGAATACTTGGGCTTGGCGCCCTAATGAAGTTTTCTCTCTCTCTTTGCTCTATTATCTGGTACTCATGGAACTCGTGAAGCTCGCTGCGGATATGGGCAAGGATGGATTTCGCAGCCGGAACCGCGTGCTCACTAACAAAAGAAGTGACGTCCAGCACAAGTTTCTCAAGGTGTGCTGAGCCGAATTTGTGTTTTGGGGGCGATTTTTGAAAAAAGTTTTGGGGAAATTTTGAGTTGTGGGTCCGACCTGGTTCCAAATCTGAGAAAACATGTGAGAGTTTCTTTAAGAAAATGGTCCCTTTTTGAGGCCCAGCAACCTCACCAGCCAAGCCCTGTTGTTGAATCAAGGAGACAGAATTCCACGAAGTTTTTGTCTTGCCAATTTTTCTTGCCAACAGCCGGCGAAAGGTTTTGACACGGGCTTTGAAAGCTCTGTTCTTGGAGCTATTTTTGGAGCTGTGAGTCAAGTCCTGTGAAGCATGAGTTTGTCCTCGGACTTCGGGAAAAAGAAGTCTCGAAATCAAATGCATTTTGATGTCTTTAATTTATTTTTGATCTTTTTTTTGGTTTATCTTGGCTTTTGTTTTCGTCTTTCAATCCAGAAGATTTCGCTTGATGAAGGTTTGATCGGGTTCGATCGCGGTTGGGGTTTCAAGAGTGGGTGTTCTAAACGGTTATCGAAAACGGGACTGAAAGTCTTAAAATAGAGGTGTAGGAGATAAATAATACAGCGAAAACGTGGGAGACGGTCTATATATATATTTGAGACCAGCATAACTCTTTCTCGTGGAATACTGGAATTAATGGACATATCATAATTAATGGCATACCAGATTCGTGAGAGGGGCGTGAGGTGGTGCATTATATAAGAAACCGACCGAAAAAAAAAATTGCGAAAAATTGTGCAATGCTTTGCTTGTAATTGTATTTAGTCTTTCAAGCAGCGGGACCTTTCGAATCAGATTCAACGAAATCACTAAGGTTGAAGAAACTTTTGAGTAGAAGAAAATGCAAAGAACTCGCATATACCTATACCAGTGTTGGCAAAAAGTGCGAACTCGAATGAAAAAGTTAACATTTTCACATGAAGTGAGTGGAGCGGAAATCATTTGTTTCTGCTCATGAATAGCCGTAAATTCATAATGAGTAAATCAAAAATTCTATTTTTTTCCATTGTATTATCCGACTTTGAGGGCCTGAATACAATGCTGAGATAACTTTTTTTGAAGTGAGTATGCCTCATCTCATTCGAATACAATGGTGAATTGTAACGCGCATACACTGATAATGTGACTATCTTAACAAGGCTGTTCTTCCGCTCACGAAACATTTTTTGATTCATCGTCTATTTCTTCTAGTTGATTGCGGTTGACGAAACGACGAAATAAAAACATCCGGTGATCAGCGTGTTGCATGATATGAACATCGATGATGATCTTCGATAATACTTCGTGGGCCATTTGACCTTTCGAGAATTTTTACGTAAAAGCCGCCTGGAATTGAATGAAAAACTGACAGATGCAATTGGAAGTGAATTTGCTTTCGAAGTGTAGTCCTTCTTAGCTTGCTACTCTAATACACTCAGTATTTTTTTTTTTTTTTTAAAGAAACATTATGGACCGCAAGCCGTAGCCGGCGGACGAAACTATGCACTATACACAGAAAACCTTGACACACTTCCAGATTGATTTTTAGTAGCCTTTTTCGAGTTAGCGGCGCGGCATATGTGGTCACGGTCTTGTTCGATATACCAACAAACAAGACTGTCAAAACAATCGCTCGTGGGAATCAAACCCAGAACCCAAAGGGCGCACCACTACCCCAGGGTTTCGACCACCCGGCCGAAGTATATATTTTAACAAATTTTTAGATTAAATGTCTTTCGGTGCCCTTCTTGAAGTCGAGTTAATTGAATAGTCGTGAAATATTCAACATTATTTGAGAATTCATTTATTTGATTGTTGGCAAAAGTTTTATTTGAGTATCGGCAAAATCAAATTAAATTATTCAATTTTTTATTTAGAAACGATCTGATTGCCGAGAAATTGGTTCTGAATGACTAACAAAGTCGCAGAAAACAAATATGATTTGCGGACTTGAATAACTAATTAAATGAATTCGCGCCATTTGCCAACACTGACCTATACCATCCAAAGGGAACTATGAGATTAGGTACTGGATCTTCGACAGGAGGAAGGGCTTTTTATGACTAGTTTTCATGGTCTTATGCGTTTTTCTTTCAATTCCAACTGTAAAATATTTTTTTGACTCAACTTCTTCTATGTACTTCTTCAAATCTCGCTTCTATGTTTTGCCAGGGTGATCTGAACGTCGTGTTGTTTCCTGACTCACGTGAGAGCTGGTCGACATCCTTATTGGCTACAAGAGCTTTTGAAAAGCTTTTTTGAGAATAGAGCATGAAAGGAGGGAAAAAAAATAAAAGATATCTTCGTCTTCCACCTCTCAGATATTGCGTTGTCTTCGCGCCATGATTGAAAAGACTTGACTTGTGAAATCCCACGAGCCCACCCTGGTTTCGTCTTTTGTTCTTTTCCGTTGACTAAATCGGTTAGCCACTCGGTTGTCGAAGCCCATTCAGATTGCCGAGCACCGTGAAAGTCTCTACTGAAATGCAAAAACGTTTATTTAGCTCTCAAATTTGAGGGTCGTGCTGTCAATTGATTCTTCATAAACTCAAATGAGAACCAGTCTCAATCTGAGTAGCGAAGAAGCCATGATCTAGAATTTATCACTTTTTTTAGTAGCAGCCACATGACTATGTAGATAAAAAGACAATATATCAGACTTATCGAGAATAAACGGCTCTTTCGGCGAAAGCATGGCCTCTTAAAGAAGGTCTCCTTATAGAACCGCAAGTACTTTTCTTATTTCACTTTTGTCTCCTTAGTGGTTCAGAAAATCTTTCAATTGTGCGATGATTGTGGTTTTCCCTTAAGGGCGTCTAAGAAAAATTTTTCATTGGAACTACAGGGATTTAAACTTTAGAAAACCTCTCTCTTTCCAAGATTTTTCGCCCAATCGAATGGGTAAAAAATGCCTTCTCATTCAATGTATTAAGCCATGACTAAAAAATGGCAGAATCCTAATTACAGGACCCAAGCAATAATGCACCGCTTCCAAACACCCACTTATGATTGAAACTTCGACAAAATCAGGAGAATTTCACATTACAAGAGTGTAAATTAGTTCTGCCCTTCCCCCTTGCCACGGTATATAACCCCTTACTTGCACATTTATCCAAAATTGTCATCAAGGAAACACCCATTCGGGCCAAAGATCGCGTTCTTATTCCCATTCTTCTACAGATATATATATATATTATGAATTTGCTGTGAATCATGGCACTTGTATGCTCACAATTCACGCCCTCTGAATTCAAAACCTTTAATTTATAGCCCACTTGAAAGTCATCTCTTCTCGCGGGCCTCAACATACCCAGCAATATCTCCAGGGCCTCATATCTCAAACATTTCTATTCTTCTCAGTTGAAAAATCCGTCTCTCCTTCTCCCCTTTCACTGTAGAACGTCCTTGAGGTTGACCTGACCCGAGCCTCGTGCCAAGGGCTGGGGCTGCGTGTCGCTCTTCTTCCAGCCAATCATGAAAATCACGTTGAAAGTCGCAGGCACGGTCACGCTGCCGTCCGGCATCTTTTCTCCATGGAGGCTCTTACAGATCTCGTTGGCAGCTATCAAAACGTCTCTCGGAAGTGTATTTGCCCTCGAAAGCAAGCTATTTTGCTCGCCCATTGCCAGGAGATCCTTGCACATGGCCACAAGGTCCGGATACCCGCCCACCACGATATCTTCAGTGTCGATTGTGAGCATACTAAACCCAGCGCGGTTTAAAAGACTGCCCACGTCATTTAAGTGGACCAAAGGCGACACGCGGGGCGACATTCCACCGAGCCGCTCGAGCTCTGCAAGCTGCAACGACGTGCGGAGCTCATAGAGCGTGTCGCCGCCGAAAATCGTGCCCATAAAGAGCCCGTCGGGCTTTAACACCCGGTTGATGTTGGCGAGCGCCTGCGGGAGATCGTTGATCCAGTGCAACGCCAAGTTGGACACCACACAGTCGTACTGCTCGCTCTGAACGAGCTCGGGGGCATCAAACAGCTCCTCGTCAGCCACCACACGATGTAAATTACCTCGGAATTCACGATCTAGGGGTTCATTGGCGTCCCGAAAAAGAAGCAGGCGCAGCGAGTCGAGCATGACCAAGTCCTGGATCTTCAGGAGAATACGCAGCTTGTCTTCGTTGAGCTGTTTGACCGTATCTAAATCCTCTTGTTCTGCATCTTCTGGAGGGGTAGAGATAGTGCGTAGATTCTTCAAGAGGTTGCCCAGATGGGCGCCGAAATCAAGCGTGCGCGTGAAGTCGCGAGTAATGAATGCTAGCCGCTCAATTGTGCGCAAAGAGACCTCGTCTCGAAGAAAGTCGGCCTTTCTAGAGCCTTCCAAATCCATTATGGGCACCTTCAGTCGTTGCACGAGCTTCGCCGCACGGTCAAAGACCTGAAAGGCGTTTTTGCTGGCGCCCAGAGTCGTTGCGAGATGTCTAGTTGCTGAGATAGACATTAAGGAGGCCGGAAATTGCACTGGTGTGTGTCTTAATTTGGGTTTGGACAAGCTTTCGTAGTATTACTGGTGATCTTATGTGGACCTGGCCCTGTCAAACCCGGCGCGCGGTTTGGTGCCTTTCGCTATATTTCAGGTCCTCGCCCTAATTCAGGTCCTCGCCCTGGTACTGGGCCCTAAACCTTGGGTCCTCAATGTAGGGCCCAGGATAATTGAGAGATAAATTATTTAGAGATTTTGGTTTGAATATAGGGGATCTTCTGGGTTCATATGATATTCTGGCTTTCCAGAGAGGTTTCAGAAATCAAAAAAATACGGATGTATTAGTCTATTGAGTACTTCAATGATCTCAAATGCTTTTTCAGATCCGTACTCAGAGCATACAGCAGCACAAGTCTCTGCTTTTGGCCCGATCACATTTAAGAACTTGAAACATAATTTAGGCTAGTTCAACAGTGTCGGCTGGTATGTTGAATGAAACAAATCACTTGTGACCCAAGTGATGATACCTGAGAGGATACACAACTCTCGAAAAATTTCTTTGATAAGAAAAATGGAAAGGAGTAAGCAAATAGAAATAATGAAAAGGACAAATGAAACAAACGAAACAAATGAAAAGGATAAGTGAAAAGGACAAGTGAAAAGGACAAGTGACACGTGAAGTGAAAAAACGGAAGTATGTAGATTCCACTCCCCCATTTGATCTTTCATCCCTCGATTCGAATGATGCTTGTGGCATTTCTCCGAACGCCCGTCAGTAAATACAGCTATACATTGATCTGTTTAAATTTTCAACAAAAGTTTTTCAAAGGCGTGTATTTGAGATCATCAATCCCTACAGGTCTTCTGATTCAAACAAAATATTTTTTTTTTTCTTTTTCAAGATTCATTTTTGAGTATTGCAAAACTGAGCTTGCAGAGTCCAAGTGAATTTATTCAATGGGGCTCTTACAATTTGCGGTCTAATACAACTCACTCGACTCACTTCAAGCTTCGGGAGATCTTCGTATTTGAGACAGCAACAATTTTTTGAGACAAAAACTCTTTTCAAAATTTCCTCTCCTGCGCTGCCGGTACTGTCGACCAAAACTCGGAAATTTTATAGAGGTAGGAGAGTAGAAGGCTCTCGCAGCTAGCTGTGACTTGGGTAAGCTCGAGGTCTGGTGAGCTTTGGACGTCTTTCAGAGCTTTGGGCGCCTTTCTGTAACCTAGTCTCTGAAATTTCGCGGCCATCTTTAAAACAAGCACTTAAGAGGACCTTAACAAACGGGGCCAGCCTTTGACATTGCCGAAATTTATTCTCAACTCTCGAAACACTTTCTCCTAGTTCATGAAAACAAACTTTTTCAAATTCTTTGAAACTATTACAATATGTCTATTCCCTCTTTCACACCCTTTAATCATCTCATTGTTGCTCGCCCCACATTCCAGATCTATCCTCGCACTTGAATTCGACAAAACTAGGGCCAATTCGCGTGGGTCGGCCCTGGAGGATGGCCTTGAACCTTAGTCGCGGGCCTACTTCATATCGCGTCTGACCGCTCAGCTCCAAATCAGCACACCAATTATTCACAGATTCAAAGACTTTCCCACTTTCAATCCTTCCGTTTCCACATTGGCAAATGCTGGCGCCAAGAAATGCAGCCATTACCATGAGAAATACGACGAGGCCTGCGGTCAAACTCCGAACAAAAAGCTTAGGTTTGGATGCGTCCAATGTACAGTCGAAGGCCAAGTCTAAGCTGCACCCAAAAACACTGAAACTCAGCTTTGTTTCGCTGAAACATAGCACAGATTCTCATTTTTTGAGCCCAAAATCTTCTTCGATGATCAAAATATCTCCTGATCAAGTTGAGAGTCTCATCAGGGCAAACACCGGCACCCGGAAGTTCCGGCAAAATGTCGAGATCGCAGCAAAAATCAACCAGGATCCTCTCAAGTCCCAGTTCCTAAATCGCGGGCTATATTTGGCCTTGCTAGAGCTGCTAGCCGCCGATGCCGACCGCAAAAACGTCCCGCTTGCCCTCCAGCTTTTTCAGGAGTACTCTTTCCATGACATAGATCCAGCAGAGTTCTATGTAGCTTCCCAGATGCTCTATGGATGTTTCGAAAATTGCACCGATTTCACCCAGCTCCTCAGCTTAAAGATTCTTTTTCAAAGTATCATCTATCCCTTTGACCCCTCAAAGACTGCTGCTGCATGCTACTATGCCTGTCACATGCATGTGCTACTAAACACACACCAAACTGCGCTCTCTTTCGACCATCTCTTGCAGTGTTTGGAGCAAGCGAATGGTCTTCTGGAGAAGGCGCTCCTCCTACGAACTATGCCTGTAAAGAAACAACTCGATGCCCTCGTCGACGCACACGATTGTGAGTCCATATACTTGCTATTAGAAGAAGTCTTTTCAATGGATTGTGCTGACTTAATTCTGCCCTCAGGCTGGTCTGAATTTTTGGGCTTGGCTCTCTGGAAAAATGACTACAACTTGGTCAAAATGATCTATCAGAAAGTGATCATGGATGGACTTGACTCTGTGGACTCTGCAGATTTACTGATGAGCCCACAAGGACTACAAAATAACACGATTCTCTCCACTTTAAGTGAGGAAACCCTAGCTCAAATCCTACATACATTGGCCACACACGGCGACGTCTCGCTGTGTCTCCATTTGATCGAATGGCATTATATACACCTCCCCATGAAAGGCGAAAAGGCGTTGACCAAAGATATGTGTCTCCAGGTTATCCGAGCTTATTGTTTCTACCACCCAGAGCCTGGCGAGTACGCAAAATACAACGAAAAAGACTCGTCGGTGGAAACTGTGCTTGATGTGATCGACAGTTTCGTATCAAAAAAGCGCCACTGTTTTATCTATGCGGATCTAGCCGAAGCCTTTTCTCATAAGTTAAGCACGTACCATGTATTCGATGCAAATGCGGCGCATGCCAGGAGTAAAGAAACGACCGTGCCTCTAGCGCCATATAAGTATGACCTTTTCGACGATGAGACAATCGAGGAGGAAGTCTTGTTGAAAAAAAAGTCAAACAGAAATCTACACGCTTCTGCCCAGGGCAGCGTGCTTAAAAACACCGAAACTTTGCTGGCGTTTGTTGCTGAGCATTGGCAATACGTTTTGAATCAGCCTTACTCGGAAGAAACCAGGCAAATCTTCTTTGAATGTCTCTTATGGCACCTTGCCACATACCAAAACACCACCGGTGTGGTACTTACCTTGCAGACGATGAATAACATCGACAAACGACTTGTTGAGAAGTGGCTTTCCCGGCCTCTGTACGATATCATCGTCCGATCAATATCAGAGTCTCCTGCAGCCATGGCCACGGGTCTAGTGCTATTCGAGCATATGAAAACGCGTCAGATTCACCTTTCAGCGCAGAATTTCAAGAATTTCATCTTCTCCAGCTTGAGGGGCGACTCATACAATCCGCTCCTAGAGTACTACGTGCATGAGTACTTGCAACTGCGGCCAGAGACAATCAGCCCACATCTTTTGCGGCGGCTTTGCAGTTTCAAGCGATTGAACGACGAGGGGCGCATTTTGCTCCGTTTTCTTCAAGACTATAGCCCGACAGATTTTGATCAAATCGAAATCTTCTGGGATTCTCACCAATTCTCAAGACTGTGTCCGTCTATCTCAGACTCAGACGAGGAGTATGCCAGATACTTCAGCATTGACCAAAGAGACAAAGAAATGCTCGAGCAGGTCTTGAGCCACGTAGTCTAGCCTCGCAAAATGTTCGAATAAGC
Organism: Metschnikowia noctiluminum; assembly: GCA_030578735.1. Lineage (NCBI taxonomy): Eukaryota > Fungi > Ascomycota > Pichiomycetes > Serinales > Metschnikowiaceae > Metschnikowia > Metschnikowia noctiluminum. The sequence goes on along the minus strand of JAKTYO010000072.1, from coordinate 12,320 downwards.
GCCATAAAAAAAAACTCCAAGACCTCGGGGATTTTCAAAAGTGTATCGAATTCAAAAAACTCAGCAACCCATTGATGTGAAAAAGCTAGGTGAGGCGGATCGGGTCGCTGACGGCCATTTCTAGATCAAACGCACTAATTTCCACTTTGGAAGCATCTTGGAATCTGAGCGTATTGCGTGGCCGTTTCTTAGTTTGTGCATCCTCGTCGTCAAAGCTCAACTCTTCCGATTTTCCAGGTATAGACTCGTCCAAAACATTGGAGAAACTCGACGAAATCGTATCGTTACAGAAAGAGCCTAGCATCGTGGAGTCCATGGCCATCCGCAAAATGTTATCAGCGTGACACGCCAAGGGATCTGTAGAAGCGACATTTCGCATATTTGCCACAATCGAGGCCTCGGAAGTTTGCTCAGATGAAGGTGCAAATGAAGATATAGACGGACGTGGTATCAGCTCATGGGAAAGTGGCGGGTTCACTAGTTGTCTTTCTCCATTATCTGGCCATTCTGACGATCTTTTTATAGATTCGGTCAAGGCAGGGCTTGCAAAATCACTTTGAGCCATACTGATTTCAACTTTCCTGGCTTTTTGTGAAGGCAACTGCGTTTCATATTGGTCGATTTGTCTGCGGCTTTCAGCCAAAAGATCGTCCAAAGGGCCGCTAAGCAATGGCGAGAAGTCTTGCAGGGTCAATTTTGGGCTTTGGGGGGACTTTCTCCTATGTGCATACTCCACCAATTTTGGCTGTGGTGGGTTAGGCAAATCTCCAATATCTAAGCATTCGCTGAGCTTTGCTTCTATGGACATTTCACGAACATATACTTTTTTCAGTTGTTTCGGGCGACTCAGAGGCTGGATCAGAAGCATTGCAAAGGCGATTGAGAGAAAATTAAAAGAAGATCTGAACGAGAATAAGTCTTTTGTAAGTGAGAAGTATACTTCTTGAGCTAAGTGGAATTCACATAGAGAGAGTTCATGAGGTGAAGTCTAGATGTTTACCTTTTGCCTAAAACGGCGCGCGGCTTGATGGGGAATTTCCACCAAACAGGAGGATAACAAGAGGTCGCCGTTGTGCTACGGACCAGGTCAAAAAAAGAAGATTTAGAGGGGAAACAAAACCCCAAATATACAAAAGAAATGGAGGCAATGACTATTGAGGATTTAAGGAATGATGCTAATGTGTTTGAATAGGTAAGTTTTGAGATGCTAGAAACTGGGACTGGCTCGGTAGATCGTGAGCTTGTAATGACGGTCGCGAATAATGCACGTGACTCTCTTTCACGTGACCTGTTCTTCGAGCACCCTCTTGCGAATTGAAGCACGTGACCGCACGTGTCGCCCGCTTCATCGCATTTCAATTCAAGCAACATGATTGGCTAAGAATAGTATCTTGTGTCTTCGGCAACGCCACTTGTTTTAACAAATTCACCTGCTAAAAGAAGGCTCTGCTTTGTACATTTAATCAGGAAATTGCAAAGTATGCAGGCTGGAGCACACATAGAAGTATAAAAGGCATGAAGGAGGAGGGTGCTGTGGTGCTCACTGATTATGTATATATTTCGAGAGTATGATTCTGCCATGAATTTCCCTGGAAATCCGGCAAAAGCCCAATGAAAGTCGTCAACATTTTGTATTGACACACCTTTCAATAGAGCCCTTTGGTCGGTGTTTCGAATTTGTTTCGAATTTGTTTCGAGTTTGTTTCGGGTTTCTCGCGGGTTCATTTGCAGTCTATATCGGATGCCCCAGTGATCGTCGAATGATATAATTGTCATAGTCAGAACCCACCCAAGATGTAGATATGTCTCACCTTTTGGGTACCTGGATTCAGGAACTCTCAAAGATGAGTATTCAGATTGTTTTTCTGGCGTTTCGTTAAGAAATATCGTCGTGTTCTGGCTACTGAAGTCGACATCTGACATTCGCTCTAAAACTCCATGGAAGAATCATCCTAAAAGTGAAGAAAACTCCTTAAGATCTCGAATTGTCTCCGTCTTTTTTCTCTGCCCGGCGGAGACGCTCGTCCACAACAGAATCGTTGCCATGCACAGTGTCAACAGGACAAGGAAGCACGGAGTTGGCCCCAACTAAAAGGAAACAAATGGCAAAAGTCAGGCTAAAGACCGATTGTGTGACTCTATTTCTTTGTGAAGCTCTGGCAAACATTGCTTTTTATGATGATGAGTAATTAGGGGGTTGCGGAACGTTCTAAGCAACGGGTATTAGATATCGGATGAGGATCAAGTTCTTGATGGAAAAGATGGTGTTATGGTTTTTGAACGGTAATGGAAAATTCATCTCGTGACTCGAGGCGTGCATACAAGTCAAGTCTTTCATCCAGGAAAATACAAACTCGAATTTCTCCTCTTACCACTGGCTGAATGCGAGACCCTGGCTTATATGCAAGAGAAGCCATTTTTCCTGCTTTAATTGAGAAGTGAACCACATACTAAAGAGCAAAAATTTGCCTGTCAAGGTATAGAGAAGACCTGCGATGTCCAACATGACTGCTTTCAAACTGCTTTTTTATTGAGTTACGGCCATTTGGTGTGTAGAAGAAGGCATGTCGAAGCAGAGGTGGCTCACGTGCTCTTAGTCACGTGCTTGGAAGAATTAGACTATCTTCCTTCAGATATCAAAATAAGCCTTGGACATACTTTCTGGGCGACGAATTTTTATCGGCTGCTTGCTTATTATTGTGTTTGAGAGGCTTGTTTGATTGACGAGCTCAACTTATTTCTTTTCAAAGATTCGCATCAGAATACTCTCAGGTGACTTCAGTTGGGATTTGAAACCGCATTTGCATCAGTCTCATGACTTATAATGAGAGCTGAGTTAAATCATTTTATATAATTAATTGCAAACATGGCGTGATCTTAGTCCAGAAAATTTTTGGCACCATTCCGTTCTCTTTTCCCTCCCAGTTAGTTTTTCCTGCATCGGACTTTGCAAAACTATTAGCGAATTGAAGAAAATTTTGAATACAGATATGCAAGAGTGTAATCACCGCAATCACGAAGTTATTTTTTTTTTTTTTCTTGGTGGAGGCCCGAGGGGTTGTTTTAGCGTACCTAAATATTGGTACTGAGAACTAAGCGGGAGCCAGCTTAGAGGCACAGCAAGCAATATGTCCCTTTTGCAACAGGTATATTGAACTTCTTCAAACAATCTTGTTGTTATTTCGAAAAGGATCCTGCTTCATTTGCCTCGCTTCGAAAAAAGAGGCGAAACCTCGAGCATGAAAGATTTAGTAAGCTTTGAAACCGCGGGCAAAAGGTAAAAGCTTATTATGAAAGAATGTATACATGTGTATATATGTAACTAAGATTAGGTGGCGACGCTATTGGCTCATCAAACGTCATCGTTTGCTCCTTGTCACCAAAATCATAGTGAACATGGAAAACCCATCTCAGTCTTTTACCTTCGAATCTTCTCTCAGCCCAACAAAAAGTTTATTGTATTCCTTGCCTTGGTGGTTTGGACCAGAAACCGATTTCTAGTTTGCATAGAAATATCCAGCAAGTTGTGCATTTCCTGCTCCCAGTAGTCCGTGAGTCTTAAGAACTCGGTGAGTTTCTTCCTTGAACCTTTGTCTTCAGCATCTGGCTCACCCCTGAGATTGAAGAAGACCAAAAGCTTCACATTTAGCTCAACTACACAAGCCACCAAGTGCTGGTCAAGAGGACCCAAGAAATCATAGTGCCTGAAATACTCGGTAGCCTCAATCATAATCGAAAACATGTTTTCAGCGAAATCATGCATTTTTATCAAGTCAGGACATTGTTGTGCTTTTTCGAATATCTTTGTAATGTCTCTTAACCGAGTGTCCAAAACAGACGCCTGTTTATTGAATTCGTTATCTGCAAATCTCGTCTGAAGAATGAAGGATTGTAAGATTCTCATGAATTCTTCGAGCATATCTTCTGCGTCGAGCACTGGATCTTCATAAAAGTCGACTTCAGCATTGGAACTTTGTTGCGGGACAGCTATCTCCTTTTTGGATGTTTCGGAGGGAAAGAGGTCCTCCGGATAGATTCTCAAGAGTTCTGAACGAAGCAGGGAGTTTTCTCTCTGGAAAAGGCACAAGATTAACGAAAAAAGGCCTGCGACGGTGGTAAATGACCGAAAGAATTGCATCTTTTTAAAGCTGGACCAATCAAAAGACACAAAGAAATGTTTTTGAATCCTTTTAAAGTAATTTATGACAAAAGAAGCTTGGGCCAAATGCTACCTCAAGAAACCTCGATGAGAAACTCTTCGGGCTTTTAGCCTATTTATTTTCCAACCATATCCCCTAGTTTGTTATGAAGGTGTAGTACAATCTGACTTTTGATACGTTTCCACAAACTAAGAAGTGATTTTGGCTTTTAGATTTGGTTCTATAAGTAAAACCCGTAATTGCGAGGGAGGAAGACTTTAAGTTTCAGAAGGTGAACAATTAAGAACACCATAATCCACAATTCTTCTAGGAACTGGATCCATGAATAATTTTTGAGGCTTAGATGAATGGAAAACCTCTAAAGTTTAAGACGTCCATTCGAAAGTTTGAGTAAGCCTTCGAGCGGAATGAGTAAAATTAAAAGAGCCAAAATAGCAGCGTCATAATTGATCTTTGAATTTATGTTTTTTGAGGCCTCAGTCACTGTCTAGAAGAACTCAAGCCATTGTGGCTCATGTTATTTCCAAAAGACGATTCGCAACAACTCGCGTGATGTTCCATAACTCAAATCATATATTGAGCCCGAATGGCTTTTAATTTCATCCGCCTGAAACCACTATTTGCGGCTAGACCTCGAAGCTATTTTAACCTAATCATATCTAAGGGGTACTGGTATCCTCTATGCTTTCAAATTCTTGTATAACGAGGTGTGAGAAGTTGCTCTTAAGATTGTCGCAAATGATTCCAATTACAATCCTAAATTCTGTAGTCTGACAAAAACGCACAACCCAAAAACGCTTGAAAGTTTTGTTCATCCAGGAAAAAATGCAGTTCTTTCAATTTATTGCACGCCTCGATAGGAGATAATCATTCCTTTCCAAAACTCTTTCTTGCACGACTTCTAATTCTTTAGCGCATATACATAATCTGCCAGTTTGAATCTTTTCCTATGGAACAAGGCTAGGATAAATATTTCAGGTTTCGCTCTTTGGCTCAATATGGTCTGTATTCTAGAAGCACAAATCGAAACCGAAAGCTATATTGGCGAATGGGTCACTGAATTCAAGGCTAAGCAAAAGCATCCATCTGAAAACTTTGATTTGGGACGCCGAAATTAAACTGTTATACTGATGTAGCTGTTTTGAGAGCAGAAAAGGCTTTTGAATTATATGCTTCTAAAGCTCTGGCTTCTGTGGACTGGACCGCGCTTGATGTGCAGACATTTAGAGAATATGATGCCATACTTGATGCCGAGCTCACGGATCTTACGAATCTAGCAGGCAGTATTCCTAGATGTTGGAATATGGCAAAACAACTTGGATTTTGCGTGACAAACTTCCAGGGTATGACAGAAGCTGCTAGCCAAAACGGGTATTTTGAGTTCTCGGATACTAGGGACAGCGAGTTGGTGACGAAATTGTGTATTCTAAACGTCCAAATCTAGGCTCTCTTTCACTTGTTTGGCATATCAAGATATGCCGAGAGAGAGTTTGTGTGTAAAGTTTTTCCAATGAAGAGCTGCTTGGAAAGCGTACAGTATATTTATGAAATCAGGAACGGAAACGGGGGCTCCCTGGTCCCTTGATGGTGTTAATAGAATATGGGTCCAAATAATAACATCTTTGTGACCCGAGCATATAGAAGGTGTGACTGAAGCATATAAAATTAATTAGTAACAAAGCGCTTGGAAACTTTCCCAAAATTGTTGTTCAAGGATACCCATGATATTTGAATACATATCGAGCTTTCTTGGTCTATTTATCGGGTTAGGGATTGATGGCTTATCATCGTTCTATTTCGCTAGCGAGACGGCCAGAAAATTCTTAAAGAAGAATGCCCACTCTCACAATGATTACATAGGATCAGAGGATCATGTTCGGAACTCGTATTGAGGTCTCAAACTAACTTCTCATTCTCCACAAGCTCTCAAACATGCTTGGGCTTTCTCATTCTGAGCCAGAGCATGATCAACCAGACAAGTGAATTAGATCAATGGATATCTTTTAATAAAAATTCAAGAACGATGTCGACAAGGCTTGTTACAGCTCCGGCATCTGACCCTGACCCCACGTTATGATCTGCACCGGTAATTATTGTGCTGAGCTGACTCCATTGTAATGTGTGTCTCTCCCAGCGGCTCATCAATAGTTTCATATCCACCCAAGGAGGAATAGCACTATTATTACCTCCTTGAACGACGAGAAGAGGAACATCGATCTTGCCGAAAGTGGTCTCGAGAGCAGCATCTTCGATATACGAGAAAAAGTCATCATCACCACCACGTGAATACAATGAATGAAATCTGTAAACAGTCGTGGGTGCTCCAAAAGTCAAATCAAAGCACTTGATGGGGAGGAGCTCATTGCTTCTTCCTTCTGAGATCAACTTTTCAGCAATCTCCATTAGTTCAGGTAGTTGTTGGGCGGTGTCCAAGTACTCACAAGCCTCCACATCGCTGACAGGCGCCTGTAAATTGGCTCCATTCAAAGCTGAGATTGGATCTAGATTTGATGTCCTCAGAAAATATTGTAAGGTATTCTGGCACCCTGTTGAATGGCCCATCAAGACGACCTTAGACAGTTGGCTTCCCCTCTGCAACCTCAAATAAGCCACCAATTTAGCTAATTCCTGTGCATCACGAGAAAGAGATCCAGTACCAAACCCCATGTACGAAGAGCTTATCAAAGCTTGTACGAGGGCCCAATTCCCGCGTGATTTTGTGATTGATTCAGCCAACTTGGGAATATAAGGTGTTGTGAGAAACCCATCAGTCACGCCTCCTATGAAGACAACAAAATTCTCAGGAATGCTTTGCTTGTCGCTGAATTCAATCGCAGTAAGTGAATCGTCGTATTTATGTATGATGACGGGGTGCATGTTGTCGATTTTGCCACTTTTATGGCTGTGGTCCATAATTGCCGGCTATCTCACTTGGCAAGTAAGCATCGGGTGTCCGCCACCCGTGCCTTTTAAATCTAGGTGAGCTGATCAAATTTCAAAAGTTGGAAAAAACAAGACTCTTTGCTGGAATGATTTGCGTGTGCTTATCGCTGGTATAGAATAAAATAACTAGAGTTACAGCGACTGTGCCATCTGCTCTTAAGGCTATTTGCTTTTTTATGTAATAAAATTGTCTGCCTACCAATTCCCCTGTCTGATACCAAAGTATCCATCAGGGGCTGTTTTGGGATCCAAAAGGCTCGTTTGTCCATTGCCACCGTCAGTTCCCGCGTATGACACTGTATTCCCCCACCAGGTTATGTCAACCTCATGATATTGAACTGCGAAAAAAATGTTTCAGGCTCTAGGATCGGTAATTGAATTTGAAGAAAAGTCCTTATAAGCCAGGCCAAACACATTAAGAAGGACTAGAAATATCCTCCGCAGCGTCTGTACCTTCGGGAGTATTCCAAATGAATCAAGAGGATTCACGGACCTGCCTCAAAAGCTTTGAAAGGAAAGAAAATAACAATGAGAAGAAAGCAAGTATGAAGACATTGCTTCTATCGGTGCGTGGTGGTCAAAAAAGAGGGATTTAAGTATGAGTGTGTTTTACAGCTTATCTTAATTTAAGACAGACGATTTGAATATAAAAACAGTGTGAGTAAGCATAGCATCGAAACACCCAGCGAAATTTTGCAAGTCCTTTTGAGTTTAGTTGGATCAAAACTTTGCGGATCGCAGCCGAAGAATATTAAAAGTAAGAAACAGAAGAAATTTATCAATTGGACAAACATCGAAACAGAAATCCCCCTCTTGCATTGGTGAAGTAATGACTCAAGCTATAAGATTTTGAGTCTCTTGGGGCTAATGAATTTTGATTTCCAGATATGTTATATACTAAGCACAACTACTAACGTCTTGTGGGTAATGAGAATACTTTTTAGTTTCGAAAAAATAGTTGAAGCTGAGCTCGATTTCAAGACTTACAAGGAAAAGGAGCGGCTCTTTGCACCCAGGCCTAGCACCCCAGACAAGAAATATTAATTTGTATCAAACATTATTGACTCAGGACATACCCGTCTCAACAAGTGTATTGGATACTACAAATGTGGAAGTTCAAGACACCGTTTGACTTGAACCCGCAAGCGCAAAAAACCCAAAGGCTCAAATCCCAAAGGCTCAAATCCCAAAGGCTCAAATCCCAGAGGCTCAAATCCCAAAGGCTCAAAAATCCAAGAAGCTCAAGGATTCTGCACTCAAACCCACTTCAGTCAGTTTTTTCCACGCCTTTCTACACGTTGCCAAAAAACCCTATGTACATTTATTAATCCCAGTCCCTATACACTAAAGCGAGCCGATCTTCAGAAACCCGCTGGGGTACGGCGTATTTTCCTGTTTTTTCATCTCCTGTGCCTGCAGCGGGTCGACCAAATCGATTTTCACAAGCTCCTTCACCACACGGAGCTTGTGGGCAGTGGCCACGGAAACCCGCTGGTATACGACGGCGTTTCTGCGCCTGAGTCCTAAGGCTGCGATGTTTTTGCGCACCAAAGGCGGCATCCCAATAGTGGACCTGAGCTGCTGGATACGGTAGAGCATCGACGCAGGCTTGGCGGCGGCCAGGGTCATCTTATATGGATTGGAAACGTTAATGCTTCCAAGGTCTTGCCTGACTGCGGATAAGAAGTGAGTTTTTTCGAAGAGCGCACCCGTACATCCACAGAGGTGAATGGCGAAGCCGTCAAGGGCAGGTCCAGATTTCTCAAATTTCCACTGGAAAAGGTTGACTTCGAATAGAGTTAATGAAAGAGAGTGTGTTGATAAATTTGAGTTTTCAAATCAGTTGAATTAGTTTTTTGTCTTTCAGCAATTCTAATACTTTCTCATCTTGTTGAACTGGATTACGAAATGTATGTTTATGAGATTTGGTGCACGCTCGTCTACATTTAATCCGGCGAACGCGGAAACACGGGACATCACTTTTCGCTTTTCATTCAATATTGAGCTCCCTTGTTGTGGGATTTAGATCTTTTCTCCGAAAATATCCACCTTTTGGTTTTGCTAAGCAAGGAACCGAATAAAAAAAAACACACACACACACACTTACAAGTAAAATGCCTTTTCTCCAAAATTTGCGAAAAAAATTCACCTCCAAATAAAATAATCTTTCACTAGCAGCCTGACGAATTCAAACCGTTGAGAATGCTAGCAACGGCGCCTCTGGTTCCCTCTTTGAACTCCTTATCACAATAAAAGGAAACGAAGAAGGGCGTCTTCTCGTTTTGTTTAGATAGTTCGTCTCATTGTCTGAAATTACAAGTAAGTTATAGATTACGTAAGTATTGCAAATTTCTGAATGACGCCTAGAATTTCGATTTATGGCAAGGCATCAAGGAATAGATTTAGAAGATGTTTTCGGACTCAAGATATATCACACAAATATCCAAAGCCGCTACCCAAGCCTAGATTGATTCTGGAGGAATTATTTGCAAGCCCGGAAAAAGACTTAGACCCTCACATCTCACTCGTCGCATGAGAAGTACTTACAATAAGTATGGACTCCGCTAAAAACTGGCGCTTAAATGTTTTTTGGAAGTCGCTTCGCAAAAGTACGCAAGAACTAACTCACCTGGTTATCAGGAACAAAGTTCGGCACGACTCACTCATGGGCCAGTAGGTCTAAGCTAGAAAAAGATGCAAACTGCTGCTGAAGAGTTTAGTAGGATAGAAAACATGAGCCTTTCAGAGATTTTCTCCACATTACTGAAAAAGACCTGATTCCAAGGAGAGCCGAGCTTGATGGCTTTAAGTCCACGTCATATTCAACGAAAACAATGATGCGCCTATGAGAGGAATGTCAAAACTTTTACAAGCTTCAAATCTGCGAAACTCAATACACGTCAATTCCTCATGGCAACACGCAAAATTTTTAATTTTCTTCTTCTTCTTCCATTTTTTTTTATTTTTTTTTTTACAATTCTCTAAAGCGCTTGATATTAAGGTTACAAGCTGTTACTCGCGTTTTGAATTTTGCAACATTTTAGGCTCTCTTTTCGTGCTGTTATTTGTCTGCACTTAAATCAGGTTCGGGAAGCTCTTACGAAAAAATAGGCTCCCCCTGGATAGACACAGCTAACGGCTATTAAGTACATTGCTGTTCAGAGAGGGCTGTCAGAGCGAATGTAAGAGGAGCTTTTAGCCTTCCCAGCATGTGACTTCTTCAATACGTGACACATTGAGGCGTCTAGTAAATTTGCTATATGGCTCAGCCAAAGCTCCGTGCAATTGTAATATTGCAATCGAAACTGACGACAATTTTGAGTATTGAGCGAAGCACATCATGGAGATCCCGTCTTCTTTTTTGCTTGATTTCATATACGCACGTATCAGACGCAAGTGTGATTCGAAATTTCAAAGCATAGACAGCCTCGTTTATTCACCTTGAGCAAAACTCTTCGCGGCTGGCTTGGGCCGAGAATAGATAATTCTCAACGGAAGAACTGAAACTCGAGTGTTTGAGTTTTTCTTGTAATATGACTCTTTGCACTCTCGCGCGCATATGAATTTGCGCTATATCCGTGCGATCGGCGGATCAATGGACAAAATTGCGCGTCACACTTGCTTCCGGCGCTGAGAACTATAGACATTCCAGATTGATATGCGTCTGTTATGCGGGCTCTCTCATCAAAAAATGAACAAGGACATTGAATCAGAGCTACAAGCCCCGGGAATCACCGGAGTGGTGCCAGCAGGGAAGGCAATTTAGAATATAAGGAAGGATCGTACTTCTCAATGTGCTTGAGACTAATACGATAAGCCCGGGCGTTTGGAAATATTGTTCGCTAGTCTTATGTTTCGACTATCTGAATTTAAAAGCCTGTACATTGTGACTCAGTATATACTCGAAACCCCTTGCTTCACGGCTACAGTTTCATAGACCCTAAATGCTTGCACTTCCCAACAATGGATTGGGGTCAAGGCCAAAAATAGGATTCCCATGGGGCGAGGCTGAGACCCACATTGGAAACGATAGCAGGCAAAACCACTTCAACAATGAGACACCGAAAGACTACTTGGCAGTGGCTCGGCTGAGCCCAAAGAATCATCAAAAGTGCCCATTGTAATGAGACTAAGTCTGAAGGCCCTTCCAGGGCGAGGAAAAAAAGAAAAAAAATAGAACCAACGTCGAATTGAAAGCCTTGAGGTTTACGCATCGTTACAATAATGTAATAGAGCTTTAGATTATACAAGCAATCGAGTGAAATTAAATAAGTGAAAGCAAATGAGTGAAATCCAAAATAGACGACAGGCAGCCAAGAAAAATTCAGGCATTGTTGGCATAGACGACGAGAAAGCAAGGAGCATTCGGGTATCGCTTGAATCGACGAGGAAAAAGTGGGATGACCGGAAGACTTTCAGAATCTTTGCCATCGTCGAGTGAATTAGATATAAATAGTGCTTTTCCAGCCTCCCTGTTCTCGCTTTTTTTTTTTTGGAACACTAAGATCTTCTAAAACATGAAAACTGTTTACGTTATCTTATCGTTTTTGCTTGCCAACGCCAGCGCCGAAGCCAATTTCAAAGCCAATGCCAATCTCAATGACAATTCAGTTGGCGAGGGCACTGGCGAGTGCAAGCCCAGTGCCATTGATGCCGTGGAAGCTAGCTCAGTTTCGGTGAGTAACACGGTACAGACCGAAGGGTTCAACATCGACATCTTGGATCTCTCAAGAGATGTATTTGAGTCTGCAGAGGAGTACAAGAACAGAATGAATGCAATTACCGCGGAATTCAGCTCATCCGTATTACCAGTGCTTGAGCCAATGGAAGCCGAGATCAGGAGATGTTTGACTGAGGTCCAAACTGACTTCGAGGGATTGTTCAAGCTCAAGGTTAAGTTTAATGAGCTTACCGACAAAGCCAAAACCCTCAAGATCTCGCTTTCGCAAGGCGATAGAGTGGAAGAGCTTTATACTAAGTGCAAAAACATCTTTGAGCATATTGACAAGTCCGGATCAGAGTTGTGCAGCACATCCAATACACTTGGGGATATTTGCTTGTATTTCGATGTGGAGAATTTCAAACAAAAGGCAGATGCATTTTATAAAACTTCTTACGAGTACAGGTACGGAGATCAGGGAGCGCCAACAGTCACTGATCCAGTGACGATCGATGACTACAGAGAGTACGGCTTGAAGCTTTGGAAAGCTGCGAACT
>JAKTYO010000071.1:0-32175 GCA_030578735.1 Metschnikowia noctiluminum | reverse complement strand
GCCCAAAAGCCGCTTCAAATCTCGCGATTCAAGGCGTGCTAAGGAAGCCGCATCCTTTGATTCCCCCATTCTACGAGTGTAGATCTTGTAGACGGTGGAAATAATTTTTTTTTTTTGTCTACCAATTCAAATTTTTCAAGTTGTCTTGAATAAAAGCTCTTTGGCAAACTTTTGAAATAAGAAAACTGTAACTAGACCAATCTTATTTCAAAATCGAGCGAAACTCATCTTGATTAATTGATTTTCAAATTGACCTAATTTGATAGAGGTGACCAGCTGAGCGGATTTCTAAGCTTCGTTCCTCATGGCCCAATGGTCAAGGCGTCTGGCTACGAAAGTAACCACTTCTGTTGGAACCAGAAGATTCCAGGTTCGACTCCTGGTGGGGAAGCTACTTTTTTTTCATGTCCTCAAAGCTCGACGCGCTCACGACAACACACGATAATCTCTAACGGACTCCACAGCACTTTATATTCATTACCATTGATCAGTTTGTGTCTCCCAGATCACCTTCATCTTCATTTCATTCTTCTCGCCTTGTGCTCAGATCCGGTACTTGTTGCAATAACGCCCACAAGTTCTCGTCCCGCATCAATATGAAGATCTACGGTATATATATCCTAAATAAGGCCGGTGGATTGATCTACCAACATGACCTAAATCCAGGCTTGGCGAGACTAAGTGCAAACGATTACCTTGTGTTGGCCGGGACTTTGCATGGTGTTCATGCAATCGCCACCAGGATCCGTCCAGCAGATAAATCGGGCACTACGGAAAACGAGACCTCCGTCAACGCCTCGATTTTGGCTTCCGGGAAGGCGGCGCTACCCAACACAAACACTCTGGGTCTACAGCATGTTGATACGGATCTCTTCAGCTTATATGTCTTTCAAACCTTGACAGGGTTGAAGTTTATCATCGCTACCAGCCCGGGAAATACAGGGCAACAAAATCCACATACTCGTGCTGGCACCGTGACTACACACGGAGAGCTTGCACGTCAATTTCAATCTGTGGGAGCCGTATACAAAGACATATATCAGTATTATTGCGACTACGTGATGAAAAACCCTTTTTATGCCTTGGACATGCCGATCAAATGTGCCATGTTCGACGAGAAAGTGAAGGGCATGGCAAATATACAAATATCGGCTTGATCGAGTCGGAGCGGGGAATTTGATGTATTTTGCATGTGGAGTGAACGCTACTCGGGTTTTCATGGAAAAAAAATAAAACAAAGATTTTGGGTAATTTTTAGATGAACGATTTGTTCAAAGTACTACATAATACTTGGATACCTATGTCATACAATTCACAGACGCAAGGCGGCCAGCGCCGAGATGAAGTTGTTAGATATCGAATTTTTTCTCGTCGAAGAAAAGCAAGTTTAGGAGCCAGTCGTGATAGGTTGTTAGTTTTCAGGTGGCTAGAAAACCGTTGGATGTAACAACACATCTCTCACTCATCTCACTCTTCTCACTCTTCTCACTTTCTTCACTTTTCTCGCTTTCTTCACTTTTCTCACTTCCTTCACTTTGCCAACTATTTCACTCTGTTTTTTGTAGTCTTTAATATCTCGTTTCTTCAGAATTTTCAGATTATGAACGAACTAAATCACATGTATTAACCGCCCTGTATGAGCTATTACACCAGATTTCATGCTTTTTGAACATATGTCAGCAAAGCTAGCACGCACTTGACCGGGACTTGCCCCAACTTTCTCAACCTAAATCCGCGTCGCGGCCCCAGAAAACATGAGAATCTGTGCAGAGCCTCATCACCAAAAATTTCAACTCAGGCAATAAACATGGAACAAACCCCACAATCGCCAGCCGAGACCAAGCCGGCGTTGGAGTCGCGGATTGGAAAAGACTCGCCTTTCACATTTGGGCAAAGATTTCTCACGGAGGACAAAGACGTGTTTGATCACAATGCATGGGATCACGTGGAGTGGGGCCAGGAACAGATTGACGATGCAGAGAAATTAATTGCTAAACAGTTTGAGCTGCCAGTCAAGGACTTCGATAAAAAATTGTACAACGCGAACCCCGCCAAGTACTGGGACATATTCTATCGCAACAACCGGGAGAATTTCTTCAAGGACAGAAAATGGCTTCAGATCGAGTTTCCCTTTTTGTATGAAGCCACGGGTGCCGAGTACAACAAGCCCATATCGATTTTGGAGGTGGGATGTGGTGCGGGCAACACATTTTACCCGATCTTGAGCCAGAACCAGAACCCCCAGCTAAAAATCTGGGGCTGCGACTACCTGAAAGTGGCCGTAGACTTGGTGAAAAACAACGAGAGTTTCGCCCCTAACCACGAGAAAGGAATTGCCTACTCCTCTGTGTGGGACTTAGCCAATGCTGAAGGACAGCTTCCGGACGATATGGAGCCGAATTCTGTGGACGTGGTGATCATGGTTTTTGTCTTTTCCGCGTTGAGTCCCGAGCAATGGAAGAACGCCGTGCAAAACCTCGACAAGATCCTCAAGCCAGGAGGACAGATTCTTTTCAGAGACTACGGCCGGTACGATCTTGCGCAGGTCAGATTCAAAAAGGGCCGCTTACTCGACGACAACTTTTACATTCGCGGAGACGGGACCAGGGTGTATTTCTTCACAGAAGAAGAGTTGCGCACCATATTTTGCACAGACGGCCCGTTTGCCGAGAAAAACATAGCGACGGACCGCCGCTTGCTCGTGAACAGAAAGAAGCAGTTGAAGATGTACAGGATCTGGCTCCAGGCGGTGTTTAAGAAGCCTGAGTAGAACACTAGCCCCGGGCCACAAGAACAATATATAGAAAGTTGTCCATGAAGCGGAACCGGGCCCAGAGGTCTCTGACCGGCTCGTTTAATAAAACGTCGACATTGATTCCATGGATGTAGACCTCGAAGATCGTATGCGGGGTTAGCCCAGTCACTTGATCACATAGAGCACGCGATAAGGTGTTCGGAACTCCGTCTATGTCTTTCGACCATACAGGCGACTGATATAACGCTGGAGACCCCGCCAAGTATATTTTCAAAGGAACCCGGTGACGCGAGTCTTCCCCGGGACACGCTAGCTTGCTCCGAATGTGGCTGAAAACTGTCATGTCGTGAGTGGCCATTGCATGCCACAACTTGAACGTATCGCCGGCACTTAGACTCATCACAGAGCGGGAGTTGCCGTTCAATACAAAGCAAGATTGCTTGAGAGCATTAATGAACGCGTGATCTAGGCATTTTCTATACTCAATTGCCTCATCTTTCGCAGAAGTAAATGGAAGAATGTCGTTCACAGGGTACGGCGAGCCGGGCGAGTCTGCCTTCAACTCAAGTCGCCACGGAGCTTTCGTCCCTGTATCTTGACTCGGAAAAAAAAGGAGATCATAGAGGAGTCCAATTGGCAAATTCCATTTGAGGGGCACGTCTTCGTACTCAAGCCAGACTGCCAGCTTGTTTATGCTCAGGCTGGATGTGGAAATGCCAAAGAATGCAACAAGACGCGGGAAGTATACTGGGAAATACAGCACGCGCTTCACGTCAAGCATGTACTCTGTACCTTTATATGACACATGGACGTGCACCAGGCCATTCCATGCTTTTTCGGCAATCTGTTTGCTCATGTTAAGTGTTTTGAAGATCGAGAGAATCACGCCTATGGCGCGCGGAGACTTGGGGCCCGTTTGGGGTCAGCTTGGGGCCGAACTAGTGCCGCTGCCGCGTGGGGCTGCGTTCGTGCCACAGTCAGAGTACTCTAGTGATCTGATGAAAAGAGGATTTAACGATCTGCACTAATTTTTTTTTTTTTTGATTCATATAAGTGTATAAATGTTGAAGCTTTCGGCAAATAAGAAAAAGAATCAACTTTCTTCACATTTTTTTGGCGAAAACTCGACAAGACAGGTTGAAAAAACTCTGAGCCATCCACAGACCTTTCTCTTAGCCACTGATGTGACCGCGACCGATTCAGACTTTGAAAATCTGAATGCCGCCTGCCTTCACTCATATCTCATCAGCTTATCAAGCACACAACATAGGTCGGAATTCGACTGCTTTAGCACTACTATATCAAGTTAAATCACACACTTGATATAGTTTGATTTGTGAAAAACATCAAACAAAAATCACGAGAAATAAACCAAGGGGCCGATCACATTTTCTGTTTGAAGACTTATATCGTACCTTGACTCCAGTGTGCTTATCTGTCCATCTCTCACAATTTCGTGAACCATAATTTAAACTTCGTATAGACAAAATCCGCTGGCTGGCGCTCCTACCTTTTTTGGCCCCGACTCGATGCAAACTGTGCGCAGCACTCAAACTAACGCGACATCGTGCACCTGACGCATTAACCAGATGCTAGACTAGGCTAAACCTACCGGCAGGTTTCACATTCGTGGGTTTCGCATGAGCACGAAAATTCGTTGCGTTGTTCAGCGAAAAAAACTTTTTTCAAAGCTTCAAGCTTTCAAGCAATTGTTTTGCTAATAATTGAGACTTGAATGATTACGTGCCTGTTAGTTATCTCACTTTTTCTTTGTCCTATTATGCAAAGACGGGCCTTCGTCAAGCCTTATGTTGCTGGGCTCGAAAACGCGCGCTGGTCTTATCTAGTATAAGCAGCCAGCCAGCGTATGCACCGCGCCGATTGGGGCTGCGCTAGTCTCCTGGCTAGATCAATGCGAGAGCCAAACAGGAAGGAGGAGCGGGTGCAATTGACCAAGTAAAAAAAAAAAAAGGACGAATGGGCATATACATAAACAGCCACATCCGGCAAATTTTCTTCTAGACTCTTGGGTGACTTGAATTTTCACGGTCTTTTTCGCCATTTACTCAATTTTTTTTGTTCACTTGGCCACATTTTCTTCCTTTGCTCTCGCATCACTTTTGTTGCCATTACTTTTATTGCCCTTCCCCTTTGGCCTCATTCATTCTCAATCGTGAGACTTGTCCCACTTTCACACATCATGCCCTACCTTCCAAAGCAGCGAGGTAAGCAAGCATTTCGCCTTTCTAAAGAAGACCTAGCACCACGCCGGGTCTCAACAAAAGCACAAGACTTTGACTTCGGCCCAGCCATAGAGTCGTACTCGCCACAAAAATACTCAAGTACAGAAATCCCGCACATTCCCGTGTACAATCGGGACAAAAATACCATCTGGCGCTTTTCACGCGTTACGAGCCCGGGCGGCCTGGCCCTGCATTTGTCTTCGCCAGCCGAAAATAAAGCGGCCTCGCAGCCAATTAATGCCAATGCTGAATTGAATTTGGGCCTAGGGCATTTAGACATCTCAACAGACTCTTACCATGAATTTCAGCAGCTGCATATCTCAGACAAAAGAGAAAAAAATGCAGAGAAGACTTTTTCGAGAGGATACGTTCAGAACCTCGAGCCCCGTGCTCCGCAACCAAAGAGGTACTTGAGTTCGGAAATGCCTATTGAGACAGAGCGCAGAGAGTCTACGCTTTCCACTCGAGGCGCACTCAGGATCCACGAATGGATCAATCGGAGATCCCCGCCTCCGCTCGATGATGCCAGTGAAGACGAAGACGAAGACAAGCGGTACGAAAGGTACGACAGAAAATCCCCACAAGCCATAAATGTTCTGGAAAAATTCAGAAATCATGGGCTTGTTTTCGACAAAGAGAGTTCAAACCTAAGTCCGAGGCTTGTGCTTGCAAAAAGTGCCAAAGAGTTCCCTCGGTTCGTGCCCCAGTTCCAGCCTCAACTTCGCACTGTCAGCACTAGTAGGCTGCAAACCACGGCGCGCCTTGCAAATGAAACACAGCCAAATAATGAGAATTGGGAGTCTAAGACAAACGCAATTTCTTCAAGTCCGGGAACTTCGGCATCAAGTCGAATGTCTGCATTTCAGAGCCAATGCTCTGTGAAGTCTTACGTATCATCTGAGACGGAAGCGCTGTCTGTGGAGTTGTATATGTCAGAAGATTTTTGGGACATTCGAGGTCAAAAAACAGAGCTGGGGACCGAATGTATTAGGTTTCGCAAGAATGGGCACAACTTTGGGCATACTCCCAAACATTTTTTTGAAGACGAGGCTGACGGTAAACTTAAAAAGGGCTTTGAGGAGAATTTCAATCAGCCTCCTATGAACAGCTTGGAGGACCAGTGTATGGTGGAATCTCCGCCTGAGCCTCCTAGGCACGAGCATAAAATATATACTGAAGAGAAGCAAAATCCCTCTTCGAGACAAAATCCAAAGAGGTTAAGCACGCCTTCTTTCGACTTTTGTCTCGATATAGGCGCAGATTACGACAGGTCTCGCTTCATGATCCCTCCTGAGCATCAGTTGCCTCGTTTCAGGGTAAGCCGTCTTCGACAAGAAGTCCCGATGCAGAAGGGCAATGAAAACGGTGATCTCCCTTCTTCTTCTAAGCAAAATGCCCGCCGTTCAGTCTTGAAAATGGGTAAATTTTTTGCCAAGGCCTAGGAATACTCGCGAGCAAATCTTTGGCAAAAAGATCGTAACATGTTTTCGCATCATTGTACAGTCATTGAATTCACTGAAAAAAAAAAATTAAAGTCTGACTGAAGTCATGATAAATGTCAAAGCGACTATAATATGTGTCCACAAAGCCTAAAGCTTCACCACCAATTCGTCTCTCTCATACAAAGCCAAAAGATCCGAAATGCCATATTTTTGTGCGATCGTATCATTTATAAATCTGCCACCCAAATAATGCGCTTTGCTCGCCTTTTGGAATATCTCCGCACATGGCTTTGGCGCAGTAAGACTTACTAGCACAGATGCATGAATGTCTGGGCCGACAGGACCATCATCAACATCCCAACCCGAAGGTATGTCCACAGAAACTATAGGAGCTAGCTTCGATGCGTTTGAAGATAAATAGGAGATCAATTCACCGAAGGGCGCCCGCACTGGAGGCTTGAACAGAAAGCCAAAAAGCGAGTCGATGATGACTTTGACGGTTCCACTTTCTAGTATTGTCTTGGCCAGATCCAAGTCATTGATCTGCTGTATGTTCATGTCTTCGAGTTGCTTTGTGAGCCGCGAGTACAACTCGTTTTTTGGTCGTTTCGGGTAGTAAATCACTGGCTCGTAGTAGCTCCAGGCCTTGAGATGACGAGCACATACTAAACCGTCTCCACCGTTATTCCCAGGACCAACAAGCACCAAGACTTTTGCCGGTCCCTGAACCTTTGCTGGAGGAAACTCTTTATATATTGCTTTGGCGACCGCAAGGCCAGCCAATTCCATTAGCTGGTCAATCGAGAAAGAGCCGGAAGACATGAGCTCTTCATCGAGAGCCGCCGCAGCTTTTGCTGAGAGCGTTTTGAACATCTGAGGGAATGTGAGGCTTTTGAATTGATGCGATAAGAAGCAGTTGAGCCTTGAGATGCTGTTTATTGTTATGAATCAACCGACAAATGTTTGATATGATGTTTTTTTAATAAACACGAAAATGATGCTTGTTCTCGTGGTCTCAATATTTTGGCAGTGTAGAGTTACAAGTATCGAAAGAGACGGTGCTTAGTATGGCATAGCGTCGCGTGTTTGCTATAGTGTATTGCTTCGGTAATGAAAGATTGCGTTTTCGCCGGCACATATTGAGCCGATTTCCTGCCCACAGTGCTAGATGGGCGCATGCCGAGTTCCAGAATGCTGGTGGTCGCCGCCTGTTGTCCACGTGATTAGCCGTTCCAAGTGGTTCTTACTACACATGAATAACTCGATGGCTCCGCATAAACCATCTTTTGGACCAATATTAATATTTTAAAGTCCAATGCTATATTCGGATTCGGAGGAACCTGTGTTGGCAAAATGGCCGTTTTCACTTGTCTTCCAAATTTAGGCCATTGGGCGCGCGCCCAATGGAGACGACGGACGGCACACGACTTAAGCGCTGCGAGCCGCAGGGGCTTGCTCAATAGATAAGCACAACTCGCCCGCTCGAGAGATTATTTAAGAACGTCATGAGTCCGCGTCTTCTTGTAAACTTGAGTAATTTTTTTTTTTTTTTTCGTCGAAGAAAACCCACTCAGCTTCAATTTATTTGACTTCGTCTGAATTCATATTTCTCGCGGCCACATAGATTGTAGTCCCGGACAAGAATCCAGGGCTCTAGGCTACTTGATATTACTATACTACAATCGAATATTGGCTCGATACCCATCAAGTCTACCAAAAAAACCACGGCAGTTGGAATAGTTGCTACTGGAGTACGCATATACTTGGGAAAATTTGTGACTTGTGAATATTTGTGACTTTTTGGGAATATCAACGGCTACATTATCTACATAGCTCGAAATCTAAAGAGCTCATTCTGACAGTTCACTAGACCTTCGCAATTCTGTACCGTTTCTTGACAGCGAATGGTGCCCTTTTTACTAGCGTTTTTTTTCTTTATCTTCGCTCACTGGTGTGTGTTCAAAGTCATCTAGGCACATGCTATGCTCTGACAAATTAATAGCGCTCGAATACAACATCGAGAAGAATACACAGAGAAAAAAATGAAATATCAAAGACATGTAGAAAAGACATGTAGAGAAGACACACGTGAAAGACACGTCAAAGACACACGTCAAAGACACACGTCAAAGACACGCGTAAGAGAAAAACACACGCGTAAAAGACATGTATAAGAGACATCGGTGACTATAAACACTGAAAAGTTCGCAATTGCTTGTTATTCACTTTTGCGTTCGATGCTCGAAACACTTTATGCGTCCTCCTCTAAAAAATGACTTTTTAAACAAACATAAGCACGCTACTCTATGGGCTCGCGTGTATACTGCGAGTGTGCGATAGGCCCTGAGCCGTGCCCAGAAATAGGTCCAGCTGGGAAATTGGGGCCAACTGGCACAACAAGCAAGGGCAGTGCCCCCGGCCCCGGGCCAGGTCGCGCAATGGGTCCAGGCTCAGAACTATTTGAGAAATTGAATATCAGGGGCGCCTTTGAAACCATATACTGTTGAAATTTGGGGATGAAAAAAAAAGTAAAAAAAGACTTTCGCATTCTTGGTGATTGGATATGCTAGGCTTTTGATTTCCTCCACCCCACGAGTCGGAAAAATTTCCCCGTTGTCTACATTCTCAAACAAGTCCTAACTTGCCCACAAATCACAACACACCTGCACACAGGTGTCGGAGCATGCGACCGAAACTGACGTAGACGCAACAGACCAGCTTTTCACCAAACTGAAAAACCCAACAGGCGTCGACTCGTTTCACCTTCGAATCGCCAAGACCAGTCTTACACCCATTTTTGCCTTGCATAGAACCGCTGCATTCTCAAATACTCGCCATGGACTCGAGCTTACACCTGTTTCAAGGCACAGGCACGTCGCCCATGATCAACTATAGAAAAGACGCCAAAAAGGCGGTCAAGTTCACGTTTATGGTCGCGGGAGAGCTGGGGACAGGCAAGACGACATTCATCAATTGCTTGCTCAATCGACGCATCATGCCGCATGCGTATGAGGGCACAAACCTGGCGGATACAAAGACGTTACTGTTCACACTGGCACATGCAGTGGCTTTACCAAACACGTCACTTTTGGCCCGCAACAAGTTTTCTGCTGCCGCTGCAGGAGACGAGCCTGGCATTGCCTTGACCGAGACGAACGTCGAGATCTTGGACGACGACAATGTCAGGTTGAACTTAAACATTATAGACACGCCTGGGTTTGGCGACAACTTGGACAACGAGTTGTGCTACACCGAGATCGAAAACTACTTGAAGCAGCAGTTCGACTCTGTGTTGGCCGAAGAGACCCGGATTCGCAGAAATCCGCGCTTCGTAGACACCCGTGTGCACGTGTTGTTGTACTTCATTGCCCCCACGGGCCATGGGTTGCGTGAAATGGACATAGTATGCATGAAACGATTGGCAAAGTTTGTCAACGTGATCCCCGTTGTTGCGCGTGCCGATTCTTTCACCGAGTTCGAGTTGCGCCACTTCAAAGCTCAGATCAAGACCGACATAGAGAAGTTCAATGTGCCTACGTTCCAGTTTGACAACTTCTTGGACGAGTACGACGAGGCCGAGGACTACGACTTGATCCAGGAATGTAAGTTTTTGACCCGCTTGCAGCCATTTGCTGTGGTGGCGTCGGAACAAGATTTCGAGATCAGGGACTCTGCCACGGGTGCTACCAAGACTATCAAGGCCCGTCAATACCCTTGGGGACTTGTCGATGTCAACAACCCAAAGTACAGTGACTTCCCCATCTTGCGCTCGGTGCTTTTCGGTTCTCATTTGCAAGACTTGAAGGACTTGACCCACGATTTCTTGTACGAGACCTACCGTACGGAGAGATTGAGCGAGGTTACTGGGAAAGACTCAGACTCGTTCCGCGCCGGCACACGTGCGAATTCAGAAGCTATGCTGGCGGCAGTGCCTTCGTTGTCAAACTTGGCACAATTGACTGCAAATGATACATCGATGCAGCTTGATTTCACCCAAGACGAGCCTGTAGAGTCGGCATCAGTAGACTCCGGAAGAAATCAAAAGCCTCGTTCAATGATATACGAGGAAGACGAGGACGCAAACAGATCCCTTGCGCCGGCCGAAAATGAATCCTTTACCTCGTCGAGATCATCGTACTCAAATGTCTCCGATCACAGGAATGTTGACACCACTGACAAGATGTTCAAACGGATGTCGATAGCACCACAAAGAAGCCAGTTGAGGCAGATTTCCGAAACCGTGCCTTATGTGATCAGACACGAGCGCATCTTGGAAAGACAGCATAAACTTGAAGAAATGGAGATGGTGAGCGCCAAGGAGTTGGAGAGCAGGGCTGCGATGTTGGAGCAAAAAGCTGCACAATTGAAGGCCAGGGAAAAGTTGCTTTTGGAGAAGTTGGAGCTGTACAAGCGAGCCGAGGCCAGCAAAAACGTCAGCAAAGATGCCAGCCATTTTGATCATGACGGGAGTGAAAATGGAGATGAGGACATCACGGTCGAGAACAGCCATGACGCTCGGTCTCTGCTTGATGGCGCCGACCACGACCAGTCTTCTGGAAACTATACGGCCATTGTCCATGACTGAAAAACTAAAAGTGAATAAGAAAATTATTTGTAAGGTAGAAAATCCAGGGATTTTAAACAAACTGCAGCTTGTGGTTCAACAGATTGTTTGGTTTTAAAGTTGAGACGCTTTGCAATGGATCATGTCTCGAGGACTTTCCGAGATCACTATCCGAATCGCTGTACGTTCCAGACCACTGATGCTCACGTATTTCTTATTTTCCAACAGGAAAAGACGGTTCTACTGCTGCCACTACGGCCACGTATTTGTCTGCATCCGTGTTTAAGCTTGACGTGAGCAGCAAATATAAATTGAAAGCATGCATGAGATTGACTACGCATGAAATCTTGATCAGCGAATCTTAAGTGGCGCGGCGATGAGATATGCACAGCACTATGTCTTTGTGAGAACTCTGAAAAGACTATTGTCGATACGCTCTAAGGAAAAAACTCACTTTCGAAATCCACTGCTCTTCCCACAGTGTTCACCTGAGCTCCACAAGCGTAGAATATGGTTGCGAGCGAACTTTTCACAGCAATCATATCTTTTTAGATATATAGAGTTGCGACCTAAGTTTGCTACAGTTGAAAACACCCGAAATAATACTTGTCAACGGGAATAAAAGGATATAAGCTTTCAACGTGATGCGAAAAGGACTCAAAGCTTGCAAAGAAGCCAACGATAATGAGCGACAGCAGTGACTTTGGATGAGGAAAAAGGATCATCATATACTTTCAGTTGAGCAAAACACCTCTTTCTTAGCTTATCGCTGCATCTTCAAATCAATTAAAAAACATTAGTCCCGAGTAGCGGGGTCAATGATGAGCGATTGAATCGAGAATGTTCAAAATTCATATTTGGGACTAACCATAGCAAAAGGTACAATGCCCTTCACAATTCAGTTGCAAAAACACGGCGAGCACAAGCAGGAAGAAGGGAAAATTACCGAAAAGATTATGGGCGGTGAGAATTAAAGAGAAGGTGTCAAAAAGTTTGCGCCACCCGGGTTAATTTCATAATGAAGTCGACTGATCAAGCGAGCCTTTTCATCACGCTGGAAATGAAATCAGAAAAAAAAAATGAAGAAATTTGTAGAGAATTGAAGAAAATTGAAGAAAATTGAGAAATTGAAGAAAATTAAAGAAAATTGAAGAAAATTGAAGAAAATTGAAGAAAATTAAAGAAAATTGAAGAAAATTGAAGTAAATTGAAAACAGTAGTCAAGCCCACACTTGTTGCGTGCATCAAAACTGCGCTCGCCCCGACTAGCCTTTACTCTCAACTCTTAAAACACAGCCGTCTCCCAATACTAGCCCCAGGGCGGCCTCCTGCCCTAGTTTTGGGCCGCGCACGTCCTCACGAAAGATTTTTTTTAGGTTGCGACTTCTTGACCCGCGGGTCTCTGGCCGACAGCAAACGGACTCTACAATACGCTGTCTTATACTCAAGCATTGGCAGCTATCAGGCTTTTTCAACTACGCCACAAACATACATTGTGTTTTTTTCCGGGTAAAAGCTTTTTGTTGTCTTTTCTTTTTGAGCTATTTCCAGGGCTTTGCATAAAGGAACATCTTATACAGCATCTGCAATCCACGTGATATCTCAGAAAGCCCCCTTTGCTGAATTACGCGCCTGACCCAGCACATCGAAGAATTCTGGTGGCCAACCACTCGTTCTTTTCCACTTCGTCACCGATTTTATCACCAAGCAAAAGCCGCCAGACTCGTCAGAAGCCATAACCTCTCAGAAATGGATATCGCAAGTCTATTAGAAACGGCGTTGATGTCGCCCGACGCCACCACGAGGAATACCGCCGAACATCAATTGTCGGAGCTCGCAGAACACTCGTTTGGCGAGTACATGAAGTACTTGGCCGACATTTTGGTCAGCGACAGCAAGCTGCAAGTGCGTGTGCTAGCCGCCTTGGGCATGAAGAACCAGTTGACGTCAAAAGACGCGCAAAAGAAATCTGCCCAGCACGTACGCTGGCTTCAGTTGGATGCGTCCTTGAGAGCGACAATCAAGAGCCAGGTTACGCAGGTCCTCTTGAGCGACGACCGTGAAATGACCACGTCGATCTCGCAGGTTGTGTCTGCAATTGCGCTCGTCGAATTGCCCCACAACCAGTGGCCGGAATTGCTTCCTGTCATCACGGAGCACACAAAGACCGAGAAGCCGGTCAATGTCAAGCGTTCGTGCCTCTTGGCCATTGGGTACATCTGCGAGAGCGCGGACTCCAATGACCCTCAGATTATAGCGCAGCTGAACGGAATCTTGATCGCAATCGTGCAAGGTGTGCAACTGACAGAGCCCAACGTGCAAGTCAGACTCACTGCGCT
This sequence comes from Metschnikowia noctiluminum, assembly GCA_030578735.1. Classification (NCBI taxonomy): domain Eukaryota; kingdom Fungi; phylum Ascomycota; class Pichiomycetes; order Serinales; family Metschnikowiaceae; genus Metschnikowia; species Metschnikowia noctiluminum. The sequence goes on along the minus strand of JAKTYO010000071.1, from coordinate 18,832 downwards.
CAATGCCTTGATATTCTCGTTGCAATTCATCAAGCTCAATTTCCAGCGTGAGGGCGAGCGGAACTTCATCATGCAAGTGGTATGTGAGGCGACGCAGGCCGAGGACGACGAGTTGAAGGCTGCCGCGTTTGCATGTCTTGCACGTATTGTGCAAATGTATTACCAGCATATGTCTTTGTATATGGAAAAGGCGTTGTACGCTTTATCCATCAGTGGAATGCAGAGTGCAAACGACAATGTCGCATGCATGGCCATCGAGTTCTGGTCCACAATCTGTGAGGAGGAGTACGAAATCGCTTTCCAGATCCACGAGTGTAATGAGCGGGGTGAGCAAGCGCCGCCGGACCTCATATCTTACAACTTTGCTCTTCTTGCCTGCAGGGAAGTCTTGCCCGTGTTGTTGACCTTGTTGACCAAGCAAAATGAGGACCCGGAGGACGATGACTGGTCTGTGGCTATGGCTGCTGGCTCGTGTTTGCAACTTTTTGCCTCAACCACTGGCATGTATGTGGTAGAACCCACGTTGAACTTTTTTGCGGCGAACATTCAGCTGACTGAGTGGAGAAACCGCGAGGCTGCTGTCATGGCATTTGGCTCCATCTTGGAGGGCCCGGAGCTCGAGAACTTGAGGCCAGCCATTCAGGAGGCCATCAAGCCGATATTAAACTTGATCTCCGACCCGACAATTCAGGTAAAAGAGACAGTCACGTGGTGCTTGGGGAAAATCGCTGAGATCGCGCTAAACGCCTTGGACTTCGACGCAGACTTGGAGTCATTGTTGCAGGCGTTGTTGCTTGGCTTGAATGACCACCCGAAGGTATCTGTGAACTGTTGCTGGACCTTAATGAACCTTCTTGAGCAGCTTTGTGCCGACGCCCAGCTGCAAGAGACAAGTTTGATGTCAAAGTATTATCACACCTTCGTCCCGGCACTTGTTCAGCTTTCGGGCAAGGAGGACAACGAATTTAACTCGCGTGCCTCAGCGTACGAAGCATTGTCTGCATTTGTTACATACAGTGCCAATGATAGCATGCCTATAATACAGCAGATAGCCACAGAGGTTCTCAGCAGATTGGAGGCCACGATCGCCATGCAACTGCAGTCTTTTGGTATTGAAGGAAGAGCGGCCTTGGAAGAGTTACAAATCAATCTTTTATCGTTGTTGACTACAACTATCAGAAGACTCAGCAATGAAGTGCAAGGCGCCTCCGACAATTTGATGACTTTGTTCATCAAACTCTTGGATGCACAGGAGCCTAATGCCTTGATTGAGGAAGACATTTTCATCGCTGTATCGGCAGTCTCTGGTGCAGTTGGCTCCGACTTTTTAAAGTATATGGACACATTTATTCCTTACTTGACAAAGGCATTGAGAAATGTCCTGTCACCCACCTGCATCACAGCCGTCGGCTTTGTTGCCGACTTGGCTCAGTCTCTTGGTAGAGCGATCGCGCCGTTCTTGGACGGCTTGATGGCCATCTTGGGAGAGGACTTGAACGATAAGGATGGTAAGCGTGAGTTGAAGCCCGCCATCTTGTCCTGTTTTGGTGACATTGCTGGTGTTATTGGCGAAGGCTTCATGCCATACATGGAAGCTGTCATGCAAGTCTGTTCCCAACTCTCGACCATTGTCCCGGCTGACAACACATACGGCTCGCTCGAGTATACTATAACGGTGAAAGAGGCGATTTTGGACTGTTACGTGGGTATCGTGAGCAGCTTGAGCTCGAATCCAGAACAGTTGTTCATGTACCTCGCGCCAATCTATCAGTTGATAGAGTTAATCGCTGGAGACGTGGAGTTGAATTCCAACGAACTGACCGCAAGGTCTGCGGTTGGCCTCTTGGGCGACATTGCTGCCATGTATCAGGACGGTCAATTGAGAAATTACTACGAACAGCCATGGGTGGCCCCGTTCATTAAGAGAACCAGGGCTAACGTCACTTTCACGCAACAAACTAAGGACGCTGCCAGATGGGCCCGTGACCGCCAAAAGCGCCACATCGCTTAGTTCTGTCGATGATGGCTGCAGCTTTGTATTTCAGTAAGCACCAGACTGGAGAATGCTTGTTGTTTAACGCGTCTTTGCCATTGTTATCGAAAAGACAATCAGGCGAGCGCTGGTCTGATCTCACACAGGGCTCTTTCTTCATTCCTTCGCTCACGTTTCAAATGTCAACTTGAAATTCCTCATCTCTTCCAGTCTCATTCATCACAATTTTTCTGATCTTTTCATATGATCTTCGCCTCAATTCTCCACCTCTCATCTCTCGTCTCTCATTTTTTTTCTCATCTCATGACTCTCATCCTCTTTCTCTCTTACTGTCATTACTCTCATGCTTCTCCCCTCATACTGTTACCACTCTCATCTCATTTCTCTAATCCCCATACCCTCATCATATATTTCTTAATAATTTTTCATACGAATTCACCATCTCTTGCATACTTATCTCGATCGCTTGCCGCAGGCTCACTTTTCAATGATTTTTACTCATAAACCATAATTTAATATGATCAATGCACGCATTTTTTCTCTGCGCTATTGTTTGGCTGGGCCTTACGCATGCATTCCCACCTGTTACTCTTATCGGCACGAAATTGTCTCTTCTGCATTGATGATCGATTATGGCTGTTTTGGTTTTTTCTTCTTTAATTCGTGCCTGTTTTTCGGAAAATCGTCCGATCACATTATAAAATCATCCGTTTTGTGCTCGTAGTCGCGTTCTTTCATCCTAGATCGTCTTTTTTATACAAAACAAAATAGTCATCGTGGAAAATGGACTACAACCCCGTGCCTTTCTACCATACCTATATATTATACGATCCCAATGACAATGTATCGACAGCATGTGTCCAATTCTCGCTATTCCCAATTTACGTGATGGTTTTCTATACATCGTGGTTTTTGGTCACTCGAGAAATTCAGCCTGTGATTACCGTCGGGGGCCACGTTGTAGGTGAGATTTTGAACGGCATAATCAAGCATTTGGTCAAGCAGCCACGTCCCGAGTTCCACCGTAACTTTGGTGAAGGCTCGGCGATTTTAGGCCATGGAATGCCGTCTGCTCATTCGCAGTTTATGGGCTTTTTAGCCACGTATCACATGTGCGTGGTGATTTTGCAAACACCAGGCACGAGGGCAAAAAAATTCAGAATGTCGGCGTTTTTCGTGGCGGCAAGTGCATGTGTGGCGTTTTCCCGTGTGTATCTACAGTACCATACTGTGGCACAAGTCATTGTCGGGTTGGCCGTGGGCATGCTTTGGGGGCTTGTCTACTTTGCAGTGCTGCTGTTGGCGCGTGATGTTGGCCTTGTTGACTGGGTGCTTCTGTGGCGAGTCGTGGCGTACTTCGGTGTCAAAGACGCCTACTATCATTGCTACAGGCTGTTTATAGAGGAGGCCAGGGAGGTGGAGCTGTACAAAGAGAGGCGTCTGCAAGCGCGGTCGATTACGCAAAAGACTCGTCGTAACTAGTTGATGAGCTTACGAAGTGGGAGGGTAGAGATTACGTGGACATAAAGAGTATATTACACCTAGAGCAGAAGCCCAAGTGAGTATTTGACCGAGAAAGCTGCGAATATAGGATCAAAATGAGCGATCTAGTGCGAGTCGCCATATGAGTCACCGAGTGAGTGAGTAAGCGTATGAAGTAAGTATTTGAAATTGTGTGTGAGGCGACCTGGCTTGGGTCTGGTGCGGCAATATGCTAGCTTAGAAATCGTCCCAAGCATCGTCGTCTTTCTTGTGCTTGGAGAGACTGTCGCTGCTCAACGCAGGCATTTTCGTCTCGTTGTCGGGCTTCTTGAACCCAAAGGCCCTGTCAACGTTACTGGCAGCCGGTGCTCTGCCGCCAATATTGCCGAAGAAACTACCAACGGAGTCGTTGAAGCCTTTAGCGTGAACGTCTTTTGTGAATGTGCTGAATGTTTCTTGGCCATACTTGCCCGTCTGCTGCATCTTCTGGCCAAACTGGGCCATTGCTCTTTTCGTCTCGCTGCCAAGATCGCTACTTTGCAATTGGGTGAACCCAGGCTTGATTACAGACTCGTGGACTTCGCTCACGGACTTTGCCACCGTTGACGAAAAGAGACTCCAGCCTTTTGTCAAAGTGCCCAATGGGTCATCTTGTAAGGAGTCCACCGAAAACCCGCTGAGTGACCCACTGCCTTGTCCACCGCTCGCCGCAGGAGTGTTCCCAAAGCCAGAGTATTTGCCTCCTTGTGACGGGCGCAAATCGTCTGGTCGTTGTTCGTTTTGCGCACGGAGACGATCGAAATACGCTTCCGTACGGGCTTTATCAACCGTTATGGGCGCCTGGGCCGCCTGATTTTGCCCCACGCTGGCAGCGGCTGACGGCAATGGTTGCTGTGACCGATCAGGTGCAACAAACGGTTTGCCCTCAACGAGACATGTCAAATAAACCTTGTAGTCTTCGGCAACATAGTTGTCATACTTTGCACGGTGAGGCAACGACGTGTCGAGGCCATTTTCCTCGAAATATTTGCGACAATTTGCGTTCCCGCCTTTTTCCATACGAAGCACCTCCTCGGGCTTGAACTGGTCCATGGTTATAGACCGCACAAATGAAATGTGGACGCCCAAGCCACGGTGAACACCGGCACACTCGAGGCAGATAAAGATGCCGAATTTAGGCAGTGCCCACTGTGGATTGAACGCGTCGCAGTCAGCACAGCGTTTGTTTCCTTCAAATTTTTGTAGCGTAAGAAGCTTGCGCCGGGTCTCCGGGTCTATCGACATGCTGCTGTATGGGATATGTGGCGACTGATTCGAAGAGCTCGTTTACTGAATGCATGCTATCAACGACTGCTTGAGGTATACAAACGGTCGTGCGCGGTGTCAATCGGCCAAGCGCAAGTATCTCGCCGCGCGATACCGAAATCCAAAATTCAGACAGCAGAACCCGCGCAGGCCCGGCCACTAAATGGCAAAACCTCACTGAAATCTGGTCCGCGGCTGGGAATAACGAAGACACACCGTCTATGACCACTTTCATCTCTTTGATCTAATTCATCCTTTTCATTTTTTTCATCTGTCTCATCTCTGTCATCTCCGTCATCTCTGTCATTTCTTTGATCTCTTTGATCTCATATCTGATCTATTTCAGCTCGTTTACCAAATTGTTCTCATTTTGGTTTGACTTCGTGAGGCATCTACAGTAAAAACACGCTTTGTAAATAATTTCCGCCATGATCTTTGACGCAAGATTCCTCATTTATAACTTAGTTAAATTCTCGCTGTTTTTCTTCGTGAGTTCCACGGGGTATAAGTGCTGCGTTGACAGTTGCCCGTTTTGCCATGATGCCCCGTCCACGACATGTACAGTTCCAGTCACATAGCTAGCCGCGGGCGAAAATAGGTAGACTGTAGCCTCGGCGATATCGCGCGTGGATCCCATTCTTTGTAAGGGAATTTTTTTTACGTACTCGTCTTGATTCTTGACGAGTCTATCCATACCCTCAGTGCCTGCAATTGGGCCTGGAGCAATACAATTGCTTCTGATTCCCAATGGGCCCAATTCGACGGCTAGAGCATTCAGCAACGCGTCTACACCAGCTTTGGCTGCACCCACATGCACCTGGAAAGGCACTCCATAGTAGTGTAAAGTCGCCGAGACAAAGAGTATGGCTCCCTTATTCTTTCTGAGCTCGTTAAAAGTCGCCTTTACAGCATTGAACGAACCAAGCAAATCAATGTTGACCACAGACGCGAATGCATTTGATGACAAATGGTTGAAGTCGGCCAAGAAGTTTCCGGCAGCGCCCGCGATAAGATAGTCTATTCGACCAAGCTCCTGAATTGTTTGCTCTACAGCTTTGGCAATCGACTGCACATTCCTCACATCTGTGTTAGGACAGCTCACTACCTTGGCACCCGTGCGTAATCGACAAATTTCCTCGGCAACGCGGTCTGTTTTCTCTTTATTTCTCCCGACAATCACGGCGTCGGCCCCAAGTAGCACCATCGCTTCTGTCTGCACTCGGCAGATTGTGCCTGCACCACCAGTGACAAACACGACTTTGCCCTTGAAGATGTCGGCTTTCCACACTGAATCCTGCAAGAAAGATTTTGTCAAAACCATCGTAGTTGAGTTTTTGTTTGCTTTCCTCGATGTCTATTCTGTAAGGTACCGAAATTACTCAAATTTAAAATTCGCGCCAGCATCCTCCCACGCTTATGAATGATATGGTTTGCACATAGCGATACCATTTTGCGGGGTTGAGCCGAGGAACAGTGGGACAATCCTCAAGTATCATGAGTGAGGTAGCCGACCACTTCAAATTGGTCCTCAGTTTTGACCCGCAGGCTTGATCTTCAAAAATCGTCAAATGATCTCGTTGAGTCTCCCATTCATGGACAAAGCAATAGGTATATCCCCTTCGGATAAAGACGGATTTACTACTTTCCTTTCGAGGCACTCGGTTGTTTTTTGCGCATGTGCTGCGCGTGACGGCCTAGTAAATCTTCTATGATCCATACCATTGGCACTAAGGCACCTTATACGAAACGGCTATGCCGCCATACCTCGAAACCCTGTTTCGTCTTCGACTCCATTCTCATTCTGGAATGTCAAGTTGCACGTGTCTCGATCACTGGAGCGTGTTCTCTTTTCCAAGTTGGTGTCACAGTTCTCACGTTTTCGTTTAAACTGACCATCAAAAGTGCCGGTATTTTCGGGGTTGTGACAGACAGATGGTTTGTCGTTGTTTGCTCCTTGAATCTCGTTTGGTCCAATCGCGACAGGAGAAGACGGCTGACAAGCTTGTGAGTAATGTTGATTCACGTCCATGCTGGTGACAGTATTATCCTTCGCTTTCTCTCTGAACTTTCGCGCCACTTCTAGGAGCTCACTTCCAGTAGTCACGTAATTGATTCTCGTTTCCAAGAATTGTCCGAATCTCTGACTTATGTACACGGCCAAATGACCGAAATTCTCCTCAGAGCCATGTTTAATTATAGCCTCAAGCAAGTCAAGGCACAGTGAATTGATGAGGGAATCGCTCTGAGCCACACGTTCAAAAAAAGAGAAAAATGGAGCAAAAAGGTCGTTGGAGATCATGTAGCTTCCAAACACGCAGTCCTCTAAAAGCATCAAGCTTTTGAAACACCGCAAAATACCTAGCTTTAAAGTAACATTCACATCTAAAGTGAGCGCATTTATAATGCCGTCAAGAGCACGGCTTCCTGTGAAGAAAGGTCGACAAATAGCTGACTCATGTTCATGACAACAAAATGAGATGAGATCACAGAGATGCTGAAACAAGACAGGATCGCCTTTTAATCTTCTCTCTGCTTCTGATTTGACGCTTTCAGTATTGCTTGCGAGATCAGAGAATGCCCCAAAAAGCATGGGCGCGACCTGCTCGTAAAAAGTCTCGAAGTACTTTTTTACATATGCCTCATGTTCCAAATTTCTTTCATCTTCATAGGGCAAACTGTCGTAGTCGTCTTTGCTTGGATAGTCTGCGTCAAATACAGTAGAGCAGAGTAGATTTTTGATCGCCTCGAAAGTTTGGATCTTCAAGGCTGGGTCTGTATCGTTTAGTAGCAATTTGCCTAATGTCAACGTCAAGGACATATCGTTCATCAAGTTTAGCTTGATCGTCTCGGTGTTTTCCTGTGTATGCTCGTCACTCACTGGCTCCTCTTTGATTGGGTCCGCTTCCTCAAACTCATCTACCTCCTTGTTGCCGTTCGAGACAAGGCTGACTAAAGCGATATCCTGGTCGATGACCGTAGTGAGGATTTCGATTCCTATTACCCTAAGATGTCTCTCTGGCTCATTCAATGCATACTTCACCAACTTCAAGAGCCCACGCTTCACGAGCTCACTGAAGAAATCCGACAGCTGACCTGACAGAAACGTCTTTGCCACGAGAACATACTGATGCACAAGCCGCACTCCGTCGCATCTTTGCATGGTCAGACTCGTCAGGGTCATGTCATAGAGACCAAAAAGACGGTGTAAAAAATTGTTATTCGCCTGCGAATCTTGAAGATACTCGATTATCTCCACCTGGTTATTATGAACCATACCGCCGAGTAAATTTAGAGCCAGCTCTTCCAGGTTTTGCGGGAGTGCCACGTTGCGCAAATATTGAAGCACAAAATCTTTCCGGAAGATGTCCATTTCCTCTTCTGCTCCGCAAGTCGGTAGCGGAATCTCCACGACCATCTTGAGGCGAGTATCATCTTGCAAATACTCACGATGGCACGCACGGTGGTTGGGATAGCTGCGGTCATACTCAAGAAACCCGGCAAGGCCCATGGCTCGCGTTTCCGAAGACACAAGCTCGTCCACAATTTTCGGCTCGTTGTAATATAGAGCGATTTTGATGATGTCATTAATTAAATGCAAGCCCTCAAGGTCATGTGCAGCCTCGAGCTCATCAAAGAGATCGAAGAAATTATCGAAATAGTGATTGTCCACGAGAAAAGTCAGAATCTTGAATCTCGAAAACATCGAGTTGCCGCCTTGAGTAAGTAAGTCCAAAGTTGACGGGAGAGAATCCCGTACCGGCACTAGGGGCGGATAGCTTATAGGGCCTGTGATGAGCTCTGTGATTTCACGAGGACCCTCTGTGGGCCCCAGGTTTTGCATCGACGTAAGCACATAGTAGAGTGAAATCTGTGGCGATAAGTTGTTTTGCTGGGCGCGGACTATGAAATCACAAAGATCAGCGCAGCCATCATTCTCCTGGAATGAGAGCGCCAAATCCTTGCCCGTGAGGTCCGTCCATACTATGAGCGTTTCTTGCTGCCGCTGGTACTGAATGCTTCCTTCGAGAAAAGATCGTAAAATCACGTCTTGGTCGTCGAGTTCGTTGCGGACGACAAAACAGGGTTTCTGAGATGCGGCCTCTACCTCACCCGTACAGTAGCCCGTGCCATTATCTAGCCAGTCGTCTCCCCGAAGCAAGTATACTTTCACGCGTCGCGGTTTCTGGCTTTTCAAGCATAGGATGTCGGCTTTCTTGGGTGTATGTTCTGTGGCTTGCTTTCTGCAGCTCTGTGTATTATCTGAAAGCTCATTTGACTCAGGAGCTTCGGTTGACGCGTATAGTGGCTCTTCCTCCGACAGTAACAACGTGCTGATTTTCGGTTCGGTGCTAGCGGCCAGCGTCATAATAATGCGGATCAAGGCTCGTTACTAAAAGAAAACTGGGAGTTTTGTGAAAAATTTACGCTATTGGATAAGACGGCTGTAACTTTGAGCCAGTTTACAGCGAGGAAAAGCTGTTGATGTATGGTTTTTCGGGACCTCAACGAGCACTCAAAGCGCTGTTAGTTCTCGCTATAGTTGGCAGTGAGCAGTGGAGCCGCTCGCGAAAGAATCGAAAAGCAAGAAAATAAAATCAAACGAGATTATAGCAAACGAAAGATTAATTGGATCTGGGCCTGAGATTCTCTGCAAGTGGTTCGAACGTCGCTAGAATCCAAGTAAGCGGTGTCCAAAAGTTTCGTTGTATGTCAAATAGCAATCTGAAGAACTAGCGGGCAGAAAGCAGAGGGTGAGTGTCTTAGATTTCCACAGCGAAGTTAGGCGTCGTTCCTTCATATTGCGTTCTTTGTCTCAAACGACTATATGTTTCCCGTCGCGTGTGATCAGTGACTGTCCTTCGTACTGCGCGTGTCCGGAGCCTAGAGGGACGCTAAGGGAAGTAAAGAAACGAGAATTTCGGCTTTTGAATACAGGTATAAGGTTGAAAAAGCCAACTGTGTATTTTCCAGGATATCAAAATGGACTAAGTTTTTTCTTAGGTTGGAATAATGGTGGATTTGGAATTTTCGTCATGACATTTAAGAGTCTCACTCCATTTTTGCCGAGCGGTGTCATTAATATACTTTGGGTTTCCAGGCCTTATTCTCCGCGGATTGACACTTTACGCGAGAAGCCGCAATCTGCAGAAGAATTTGAAGAAGAAAGGAAGTGTCGATGGGTTCGGATGAAGATAGCCGTTCACCTCAAAAACCGTTTTCTGCTTCAAGCAAAAATCAAGATACCTTCAAAGAATTGAAAAAAAAAAAAAAAAAAAATTGGGGCTCACATCTTTTAAATGTCTATCTCGTTGCCTTTTCTTACCATGCTCATGTCCAGCACCACTTATGTGACTGGTGGCAGGAGATTGTGGAGATTGTATTCACCGCACCCATGCACCTACGCGAAATAATGGCGCCAGTAGACACGTCTTTGGAAAATTTACGCAACCTTAACTGGTACCCCAAAATTGTTAAAGTGGTTTATACGGTCAAGCTCGGGGAGGCGGGAACCCAAATCTTTGCCCCTCTCGCAGATGAACTGTGGTCTCGAGCCTTCCGAAGTTCACACCCGATGGGGCGATGACATCACACGATACGAGAGGTTGATGTCACTCTGAGTAATGGATTTTTTGGGGGGTAACAGTCCTGGGGAAGCTTTGGGAGTAGTAAGTGTATTGTACCTACTCGCTTAGATCAATGTTGCGATCTATTATGAGTTCTTTTCTTTATAGTTTTTGAGCCTTCGGTGAACGTACTCTCTGTACATTTATACGCGGCGTCCTATAATAAAATATTTCTTTGAAAAAAAAAAAAAAAAAAAAAAAAAAAAAAAAAAAAAATACTTATTCAGCTAACGTGAATCGTGCGGGGCCAGGGCTAGGGCCTGTCTGAGTTAAAAATGAGATCTCAAGGGCCTCACGTAAACTAGCAGTGTCGGGAAACTCCTCCCACAGAGATTTCTCCCTTGGACCAGCTAATGTAAGAGAGGAAAAGACAAAAAGTTTTTGTTGTAGGAGTGTGAATGAGTATCCTGTCCAAGATATGCGAACGGCAATCAACAACCTTTTGTCTGATGTCCTTCACCTTTCCTTGACCTGTAAGGTCCTTGAATTTAGTTGCTGACGTGGCGATTCATGACCTCAACCATAATGTAGATGACGTCCGCTGATCACGTTCTTGCCGTGAACCACCAAATGGCGCCAGCAAGCAAGCAACCACCGCAATTACTCTCCGGCGTTCAATTCTATATACAGCATTTTTGCTCAGTCTAATTACCGACAAACAAGCGCCGCTGATGAGAGATTGCGTAACCAATCGGCCTTATCAACGTCGTGCGTGTCTTCCACCTCACCCCACTCAGCAGTTTGGAAGATCGTCTCCAAGTTGCCCAACTCCACGATTTCCTCAACAGACATGCGGAAATGCTGCTCTGCCAGCGGCTTGTTCACCTGATATAACTCTGCCACGGCCTTTTGATCAGTGGCGTTTGAGCGCAATATAGTGGCGCCACACAAGAACGATTTCGACGAGAGAATGGCTTTCTCTAATGCCACAAGGTCATAGATTGGGAGCTTGTCCAACCACAGCAACACGATATTCTGAGTCGTGACGCTTTGGCTATTCCCACGGAGTCCGTCCGTCTCACAGTCCAAATACTCGAGTTTGACTGTGTGGTCCTCCGAGGGCAAAATTTGGTTCCTCCGTGCAAACTCAGTAAAAAAAGACTCGTACTCAGCGATCAAAGGCCGGTACAACTCGTGCTGTCTCTTTCTCAAGCGGCCCTCGTTGTCTTCCTCCGTGGTGAAGATCAAGCACGTGTCCGTGTCCAAGTACCGCAACACATTGAGTTTGATATCCTGCAAATCGCCGATTTTCGAGACTAGGTTCGGGTCGACTTCGTCGGCACAGTGCACGTGCTCCAAGTCTACTGCTCGGGACACCATCGATGTCAAGGGCAACGAGTTGGGCTTGATCTTGAGGTCGGCCAAGCTGTCCCATTCATGGCTGACTAAATGGGCCAATTGCTTTTTCTCCCGTGGGATCGTGAGCCTATTGCCCAATGGCGTTTTGAGTGGTTTCTCATCAAGACAGATCTCGTAAGCGTTCTGTTCGGGGTCGAGCCTGGCGTTCACCTGGTCCCAGAACTTGCTGAGCGTTTTCTCAAGCCGGTTGGTCTCAGATTTCACATTGTTGATGTCGCCTCCAACGGGAGTTTGCGGCACTTGAGGAAACGTAGATGATGTGCTCGTAGCATAGCTAGCAAGGGCATAGGATTTTCGGGCCGCATGAGAAATCACTCGGGGAACAAATCTTGGGATCATCATCATCATCTGGCTTTCTCAGTTAAGGGAACTCAAACACGAAAAGGTTATTCGATCTGTGTGAGATGACTGTTTTGGATGAAAGGGACAGATTTTGTCTACTGAGTCAGGCTTCTGCTCGCTGTAGTTATAATTTGCATCTGCAAGCGCACATTCCAGAGCGCACTTTGTTAGAGCGCGCACTTTGGATCTTAATTTACCTGGCGCTCGCTACTAACAAAGTGAACAATAGAACGAGAGCGAGCGATCTCGAGAAAAAGAGCACGGTTCAAACTACAAAATACAGCCATAGCATCATAAGACACAACAAGAGCATCTGAAAAATCACAATCTTTTCTGCTGCGAACAAAACCTGAATCTCGTTTGCATCACACTTTTTTTTATCCCAGATTTTCGCTATATCTACACAATGTCGCTAGATCCTCAGGCTCTTCAAAAGCTTCTCATTGAGATGGACAACCAACTCAATAAGTCACGTGCCGAGTTGTCCATGTGCAACGTCCAGTTGGACAGAGTCGACACGAACTTGAGAATCGTCGACACGACCTCAGCTCGCTTGGGCAAACTCACCGAGCCAGGAGACTCGGTTTGGAGAGGTGTGGGGCGTGCTTTCGTGAAGAACGACGTCGCGGACTACTTGAAGACGATTCAAAAGGACAAGAAAGACTTCTTGGAGACGCAAAAACTGTTGAAAACTAAGCAGCATTACTTGACCACCACCTTGGAGAATACCGTCAAGCACATGACAGACATTGTCGGGAAGAAATAGTCTTTTCTTTCGTCCGGGGCGAGTAATGACTGGATACACTTTTTTTTCCCACATATAAATGCAATTAGACCATTGTCCTATGTCGTGTCCAGGAAGAGCAAATAGGCATTTGGCTAGCATCATAAATGTATTTTTTACAGCGGAGCAAGAGCCTCTCGGCAGGGTGTATAATAATCAGTGCGTATCTCGATACTATGTCCGAGATATAAATTTTTGCTTCCCTCATGTCATGTAGTTTTGTAGCATCAATCTGAGTCTTCATCTATGCCCTCGTCTAGGAGCCGCCTCTCAACATCATTTTCTGCGTCGTCGAGTTTCCGCTTATTCAGCATTTTCGCGGTCAAGAACTCATTGAGCTTATCTTGGACAGTGGTGAGCTGTGCACGCAAAGCCCCCAAATCCGTGTCATTGGCCTCGCTAGGCTTATCTCTATCTTCTCCGCCCGCATTTACTACTATTTCCGAGATCCGGGTGGTCTTTCCGTCTGTGGAGTGTGGGCCATCGCCAGGAACAAACTGCACTGACTCAGATTCCAGAGGAGATACGTAGGTGGCAGTAGGAACTAGAGCAGGCATTGTGTTAAATTGGTGCTGAGCGTCCAATAATTCGGTGGAGATGATAAGTTTGCCCGCAGGGAAGAAATCTTCGTTAAGAGCCAGTTCAGGTTTTCTTTTGGAGAGACATGCCTCGCCTACGATGGAGCGCGCGGCCTCATGAACTTATGGGGAGAGTCGCGCACATTTCTTGGTTCGAGCTCGAAGCGGTGGTCGCTCGCTTAAGACCCGTGGCCCGGTAATTTTTGTAAATCCCTCTAGTAAAAAAGTAAAGAATAGACGGGGGAAAATTTCCACACTTGTATAAGTCATCTCCCGGGCCTTTAAAGCACAGGTATCAAGGGCATCATGTATTTCATGCCAGAAAGTCACATGATATGAGTGGAACCAATTAGTGTCGCACGCCAACGCTGAATTATCCCAAAGCCACAGAGCTGGAGAAGTCTTCAATAGGTATTCTTCTTGCCATATTGGAGTATGCATTGAATTTCACCTCGATAATATCATTCGTAGAAAACTCCAACCAGGGAATGTCATAGCAAGAAAACGCCATGAGATACCCATGCAAAACACGCAAGACAGTCTCATCGGCAATGATCAAAATGTCCCCGCTCATGCGCTCCATTTCGAGAATCAAGGGTTCAATTTTGATCGCCAAGTCGTGATACAGCTCTGCGCGTGAGAAGCGATGGTGATATGAGTCCTTCAAGTACAGCTCGTACTCCGATGGGTACTTTTTCTGGATTTCCTCATCGGACATTCCAGCAACCACGCCCGGATTCCGTTGCGATAATTGTATGCGATGCCTGATTTTCACGCCTGCATCCCGAAAAGGCTGCGTGGTTTCGATGGTTCTCTTCTTCACCGACGTCCATACTACAAATGAGTCGTCCTCGACGCCGTCTGCACCTGTGGGTGGGTGCTTTTCATCGGTCGACAACGTTCTGGTCATAGCTTCGCGTGGTGTATTTCCCAGAATCGAGGATTTCTCACTAAATCTCCGACCTTTGCCACCAAGAAGCTTGAGCACTGTGCCTGCGAGGTTTTTAGCATAGCGAACACCGGCATCATCCAAAGGCGGGTCTTTCAGGTAGTCCCAATCGTTCTTGTAACAACGCGCGAAGTAAATGGAGCCCAGCTTGATGCGCGAGTTCATGAGGAAAAACACCACCTTGTTGATCAAGTAGCCGTAATTGGAGTTGTTCAATTCGATCCGTTGGCCAAAATTGATGAATTTGATAAAGGACAATGCCGCGTCTGCGCCCGTGGCGCTCATTTCCTTATAGTAAGGCGTCAACAAGTTGATTTTCTTGGAGTAGTCGGCATATGCGGCAGCATAATCCCAGTTCTCGTAATCGGGCGACGAGCGTGCTGCAGACTCGATGTTTTTCATGAGAATGTTCTCGTCAGAAACGGTCAGCTCGATGAATATACACTGAATGCCATCGGCTTTGAACCGGTCGTTCAACTGCTGGCGATATTCCGGCCACGCATTCACAGCGTCATAAATGGCAACCTGTCCTTTGTCGTTTTCAAAAAAATTCAAAATATCGTTCAAACAGTCGTCGACTGTTTTGTTCTCAAACTGTGCTGCATTCTTGTCCTCCTGTGGCGCTACAAAAAGGGTGTAGTCCAAGTCCTCATCCAGATTCAGTGCCCGACGGTAGTCACAGAGATGGAAACTGTGGGTCTTGACCCCAAGCCACCGTAAATAACGCGTCAATGATACGGAAAGATGGGTTTTCCCGCGCCCAGGAAGCCCCGCAAGCGCTATACAGATTTTGCCCGCATGGAATAGCCGCCCGGACTCCGTCAGGTAGAGCTGCGCGGGCGAGATATGATATGGGTCAATTTCCTTATGGACACCATCAATGCCCGTGACATCGCTTAGTCTGCGCCGGCGGGCCTGAGCTGAGGGGCGGCCGACCAAGTTAGGTTTCGTGGAGTCGTGAAAGGACCATCTTTTTTTTGTGCGCCGTCCAAGCAGTACGTGCCGCAGCAAGTGTTCTGAGATTGTGACGACATCATGATCGCCTTCAGGCTCGGAATCCACAGCAGACATGGCAAAAATCGGGTAGTTAGTGAGGTGGATGTGGTGTGGAAAACACGGGGTTTGATGGTGTTGGAATGAGGTAGAGACTGGCACTCGTTGAGATCAGTACCCCGGTCGCAACCGTGGGCTGAGTGCAGGCTTGGGACCCGGTCAGTGCGGCACAAGTTAGGGTCTGGGCGAGGGCTAGCATTGAAAGAACTGGAAGAGAGAAAAGAGAGAGAAGAAAAGCAGCAGCAAAAACAACAGAGCAAAACCAAAAAGGCAAAAACAAGAAAGCGAGGGATAATGTATCGAGTAACCTTGAGTGCTTGTTACATCTTGAATTAAAATTTTTTTCTTTTTGCTAGACAATCTGTGACGGTACATGCCTATCTCAAGCTTGCATTCTAGAATTCTGGCTCTCGGCACACTCGGTGACTCGGGTGCACCCGGTTCAAGACGAAGCCGCGGAACTCGTCATTAGCGACCACACAGCAAAACGGCCAATTTTTCATCATGTGATTGGAAAACTTCGGTTCTTGTTTCTGCTGTTTTTAATTATCATTGAAAATAACACAAGTCATTGAAAATAACACATCCAGTTATTGGAGCATAACTGAAAAAAGCTGCTTTGTTGGTTCGACATCTTTTTTGAAGGGGCATAAGTATCCCTTTCAGAGCGTTTTTTTCCAGGCAATGCGAAGCGTGAGGAGAGGTGCACGCTTCCAATGAGGCACGCCCTTTAAAGCCACCACCACCAATAGCAAGACTTTTTCTTTATCATCAGAATTTGTTCTCGATGCTGATTAAACCCAAATGAGTAAACAATGTCTTTCATTACCAGCTCTCATTCAAGGTCTGGAGCTATATATCGAGACTCCTTGAGCGTGGTCTGGTAAACTTGGCTTTTGTTGAAACAAGTAAAAAAAAGTGTTCGACTTGATCATTCCGCACACTTGGTTTCGGCGATTGATATGATCTGAGCTTATTGGTTACAGCATTTGTTCACTTCAGTTCGATACTACTATTATGCAAAAAACTTGTCTTGGACTCAGTTTGTATTAATATTAATCTCGCGGTAGGGTATAAAATTACTCAACGATCATATGAAAGGTTTTGCAATCCGAACCCCCATGCCTCCTGCGATATGCACTTGACTCAGAATCCAGATAGCCTTATCGAGAAACTTCATTTAAGTTTGAGCTGCAAATGGGGTTTCAAATCCACGATTAGACACAAGTCTCCCACAACGTCCTTGGCATATCCTGAAGCCTCACGAAGAGGCCCTCGCGAATGCAGCCACCGCACTTGAAGCGCTTCATCCCTTCGTGATATCACCCGCCCCACTTTCAAGATAATCGCCACCTTTCTACACTGCTAATTTTTCGTTACAGATATGTATTATTTCGATCAACTTACACAAAGCGCTTACTCGACCTTGCCACCCTTTCTCTCAATCAAAGCCTTTCTCTTGTCATCCAAGTACAACTTGGTGATGACAACCTTGGAAGGGTGAATGTTGATTGGGATAGAGGCACCGGAAGACTTCTCGATTTGCAACTTCTCGATTTGAACAGAGAACTTCAATCTGTAGACGGTGGAGATCTTACCCTCAGAACCCTTCTTGGAGCCTCTGACAACAGTGACCTCGTCCTCCTTTCTGATAGGAATGGACTTGATGTTGTATTGCTTTCTCAACTCCTTGGACAAAGGAGCAGACATCAACACTCTTCTCTCAGCAGAGGAAGAGCTGAAGTGAGCCTTTCTAGATTTAGAACGAGAAGAGGAAACGTCTATAGGTTGTTAGTATAACGAAGCACGAGGAAATTGCGTGACTAAACTAAAAAACATTGCGATTAAGCAGGAGAAGGCATCCCATATGTTGTAGATAGAGCATGACCGGTCCATACATCTGACATTCGACGTCTCTTTATGCTTGAGTGTATGATGCCACGATCTTCAACTGAAACTCAAAAAATAGTTCGAGTCTTGAGTTCGTTCGAGTTTTGAGTTGGATTTCATGGGTTTCGATGGTCGGGGTAGCCTATCGAAAGTAAAATTGGGTATATTAATCTATGGCCTATGGTCTCGTGGATTGACTCATGACGTATCGGTCAAGAATTCGTAGGTGCATTATGACTTTCTGCTGCTTTATCTGTTTCATAGGTCACTAGTTCCGGGCGCACATACCGTGACTGATCTTGGCCATTTTTGTTTACAGGTGATGGGAATAGAATAGACGTCTCCTTGAAATTATTCAATGAGGGTACTCGAAAATTTTCCGAGGCGGCAGCCATGCAGTACCAATCAGGTGTTTGGCGCGGATCCATGAGGGCAGAAGCCCTAATCTTGAGACTCGAGAATGCGCGCCTTTTTAAATTTGCAGATAATAGAGAGGTGCCAAATGAAAGGAGCTGGAACTGATGGAA
The DNA here is from genome assembly GCA_030578735.1 of Metschnikowia noctiluminum. Lineage (NCBI taxonomy): Eukaryota > Fungi > Ascomycota > Pichiomycetes > Serinales > Metschnikowiaceae > Metschnikowia > Metschnikowia noctiluminum. The sequence continues at coordinate 946 of JAKTYO010000071.1, read as the reverse complement.
AAAAGATGGTTTTGGCCTTTATCTGAGTTGAGGGCTGTAACCATGAAAGTATTCTGAGACCAGTTGTGTTGAGATACTTTGCATGATACGATGCAAAAAGGCATATGCTTAACCACGTCGAAATGGAAAAATAGCAGAGTACACATTCAGTGCGAGGCAAAAAAGAAGCTCTAAAACCCACGGCGGGACTCGAACACGCAATCACTGTCTCCGGAGGACAGTACCTTAACCAATTAGGCCACGCGGGCTTCGAAGTTGATGAAAGTGAATTAATAATGTCGAAGTAAGCTGTAATGTACAAAGAATCTTCATACAATCTCTCAACTACGGAATGAATATCCAGCAAATCATACTTTTAAATATTTACGCTACCCTAATTGGTACGTTGAGACAGTTCGCCGTGTTGTGCCTCGGCCACAGATTCCGAAGACGGCAACAACTTTCCGGTGCCATTTGTGTACTCAAACAATTGGTATCACAGGAATCATAGGACATGACTTCCTACTTCACGTTTACAACTCGTGCGAGACCTCCAAATACTGGTGGCAGAAGCTTGACTTTGCCAACCCCATGAATCTCAGAGAAATGTTGGCGCCAACTAACACGTCTCAAGACAACTTGAAAAATTTGAATTGGTTTATTTCCACCGTCTACAAGATCTACACTCGTAGAATGGGGGAATCAAAGGATGCGGCTTCCTTAGCACGCCTTGAATCGCGAGATTTGAAGCGGCTTTTGGGCGAGACGCACCCAGCGGGTCGATGTCAAATTTTCTACGTTTTAACAAGGGCGTGCCAAGAGGGGTTGCTTTTGCCGTGGCGACGGCGTGAGGCGACCCGAGTTCGACACTAGGTACGTTTCTTGGGAGCTGGTTAGAGGTTTTTATATAATTTCGTTATAGTTTTAGTCCTTTAATCAGATGAATCAGACAAAAAAAAAAAAAAAC
>JAKTYO010000070.1:0-43956 GCA_030578735.1 Metschnikowia noctiluminum | reverse complement strand
GAATAAGCCGGATCTAAGATCCAAAATGCCAAATATGTAAAATGCAGATACGCAAATTATATAAGTATTTTTCAAGGTGTATCTTCGATCCGGCAATCTCTTGAAAACCCAACTGAACGGAAACGATAAAAGAGTACACAAGAGTACTTTGAGGCTAGCTTCATCCATCCCAGCAAGTGACAGAATTGCCTGTATCCCCTCCTGCAACTTTCTGATCATGACCTGTAAGATGATACTAGGAGAAGTTTGAAGTTCCCCATATTTCGGATCAAGATTCGAAAGTCGCGCACGCGCAATCATGGGCAGAAACCAATTTGATTGCGATCAATTCTACTAAAATGTTTTGAGAAACTAACCGTGACAGGTAAACACTTATATGAAGCCTAATTCGCCGCATGCCATCCGACATCGTCTTCTGATTACTATAGAAAGTTCTTTATCCGTGTAGTTTGAATGTATCAGTGAGATCATGCTGTCTCGACAATCAGTTTCTTGCCAGCACCAACTTGAATCCCTCCTCCAACGCCTGGGTGATACTCTCATTTTTGTAAGGTATCGTGCTTAATACGAAAGCCACATCGTTCCAGTCCAGCTCAGTTTGACATTTCATTAGTCTGACTAAAAGTTTGTCTGCCAATTGTTTTTGATGCCTTTCCTTCTCAATGAAGCTGAGTAAAAATTTGACGATTCTCTTCATAGGCTCCTTTTCGAGCGTTTGGTCGCTCGAGAGCCCACTGAAAATATCAATAAACCCATTGTAAATGGCATTATCTTTGGTGGCCAACTCGGTGAAGAAGAGTTTGCACATGTCGCTAATTCCTTGATCGGGGTTCTCTAAGCATTTTGCCATTGATGATAGCTGACCCTTCACCTTCACCTGACCTGCCAAAATCAAAAATGTGACAGTCATAAGACAAGTTCTCTGGACCATTATATCATCATCAGTGAGACGACCATAAAGAAAATCGGTATTTTCATCAACAAGATTGTTGAAGCAAACAGCCATGTCCCCGAGGCCTAATACGCAGTTTGACCGAATTATTGGATCGGGGGATTTCTCCATTATTGTAATAAGGAGAGGTAAATTTTCTTCGCAAAATTTCGAGGATACACACATGAGCTTCGCCATACAGAGCACAGCAGATCTCTGTAGACCTGGATCCAGAAACTCGTGGTTTTTGGAACAAATCTCTTTCGCCAATAGTCCGAAACGGCCCAAGATAGATTGATCTCCATAGAGAAGCTCGACCTCTTTGATAAACGTAACAGCATCTGTGAAATCGTCTTCGGAGGAACCACCAATCATCTCGAGCTCGTTTTTATTCTCGTCTTTGTTCCCCGATTTTTTGCCCTCTGTCTCATGCTTCAATTTTTTAAACTGAGTTTCGAGCTTCTCAAGATGCTCAATAGTTTTGATTGCCACGTGCCCGACGAGAAATAATAATTGCGAAAGAGCTGTTGTTTGCTGCTTTCCAGGAGATAGTTTCTTAAAAACTTGCTCAGCTTTCGTACTAAGCGCTTTCGAGCAAACTTCCTCAGGCTTGGACGAAATTCTGAAAATTGCAGTTAAGGATTGCTCTGCCACTCCGTACCACTCTGTCTTTTCGGTAAGGAGCACCAAGACTTCTGATAGACCACTAACAACCACTTCCTCCTCGGCAAACCTGTTGTCCTCTCCCGATGTGATCTTTGGCGGTATAATTCTCAGGATGGTAGCGCACGTAAATTTGCAAAGCAACAAATCGTTTTTTCCAATTTCGCCTAGTCCTACTCGGATTAAAGAATCCATACCCATTTGGACAATTTTTGAGTTTTCTGCCGCCAACATTCCTAAAATCTGTATGGCGCCATGCGTATATTCCGCGGAGTACTCCTCACCGGCCGAGCCTGCTTTGCTGTAAATAAGCCACAACACCTTGACGACTTCAGGATGAATGAGCTTTGTGGAATACATAAGGCACAAAAGTTTCTCCAAAGATGCCAAATCAGCAACAGAGGCCGACACTGTGAGGCCTATTAAATTTTTTGCAAACAAAACTGCAGTTTGAGAAGCAGTGGCACTCTGAGGGGCTGTCAAGAATAACTCTTTGTAGCAGTCCACGAGATGCGACGATATGGATTTACCCTCATCCAGGGAACCTTTCATCCACACTAGATGCAACATTTTGCGAATTCCCATAAAAGAGTTTTTCACAGCGTAAGTATCAGCCAAGACCAAAAAGTCCATGGACTCTAACACTTCATTCCTGTTTTTCGAAAACAACAAACTCGCGGTGATCGAAACGCCATCTTGCACAGCGCGGATGAATTCTAGAGCATCCTCATAATATCGGGTCGTGAGTTTAGCTTTGATCATGACGGCTGGCTCAGGGAGCTGTTCAGCAGTTTCTGTCAACGAATCAACGATGTCTTTTGTGTCAGTATTTGAGTCTGAATCAGACATCATATCGTCTAGAAGATCATGGTGCACTTCATGATCCTTTGAAACAACTTCCATTGGATGTTCATTCAGCAGCTCAATTCCTCTCAATGGCAGTCGAGGTAAGGGTTCTGCTGATAGGCTTGGGAAAACCTTTTGGAGCTCCAACTCTGCATCTTTGAGCCTGGCCTCCCACACGTCGTAGTCTAATTGAGTACCATGTACTGCTGAGAAGGGGTGAGACATGAGCAACTGATACATCAATTTGATAGCATTTCTGCGTACCAATGTGCTTTTGTCTCCTAAAGACTTGACAGCTATCAACATAACGGAATGTCTCCTCTTGGGAATTTTAATGGGGAGAGAGCAAATTTTTCGCATTGCTTGAATGGCTTTTGTTCTTACATATGGATTTTGATCAAGAAACCTTTCCTCGAGCAAATTTAATAATCCATTGATCTGCAGAGTATTGTTTGCCGAAAGGTCGTCGCTTGCCTCCAAGGCTTCCGTTTCTGACTTCAATATGTCGACAACAATGTTTCCGCAGGTCTCAACGACTGAGCATCTAAGTGATTGATTGCTATTGTCTAGCAACTGAGAGGTGGAGGACATTTGTTTAAGGATCAAACGCGGACTCAATTCAGAAAGCTTGATAAGAAACTCTGAGATTGATTTGGGACCATTAGAGTCATTTGAATTAAACTCAAGCAGACTTATTTCTCTCAACAAATCTTCAGTGAGAGCTATATGGTCATATTGCGTATTGAGAAAATGCAAAAGCTCCGCCATGTATGAGGATAAATGAACGTAGTAATTGAGCGACTGTAAAACTGAATTTTGTATCACCGAACCTAGTGCGTGAAATACTACCGACGAGCTTATATTCCTGAACATCAAGATCTTAATGGAAGTAACTTTCATTCTGTCTGGGTGCTCCATCAAATGAAAAATGGGACGCATAAACATCTCGAGAAACTGAACTCGCTCGGGCGTAGTCACAAACACTTTAGATAATGGGATGTGCAAAACGGGTAAGATAGCCTCGAGTACGTCTTCCACTTGTTGACAATTGTGAGTCCACTTTTCCAGAGTTCGCCTTTGCTTAAGTGACCCTGTGCTCGTGGGAAAGTCCTCTTTTCCAAGATAGCTGATCAAAACAAACATCAAGTAGCCAAATCTTTCTAACTCTGCTTTGACTTGATCCACGCTATCTGTGAAATCGGCTTGCTCCAAGAGCAACTTGCCTTGATGACTCGCAGAGACCAATGAGGAGCAAATCAAGTAGGAAAGCTGACGTCTCTGAGGATTCGACAAACGGGGAAACCCGTGTGCCATCTCTATTAGGTCTTCCAAAAGTTCAGAATTAGTACAGATGGCTTCCGAAGAGTGTGCTAATGAAGAGGTGACGGAGTTCAACTTTGAGTCAAAGCTCAGGGTTTCAAAAGTATATGCATTATCCACGTCAAAAGCATTGTAAGAAGTTGAGAGACTGAAGTCCATATTGATGTAATCTCGATGATAAACGACGAGCGTTGTTTGGAATAGATAATTTTTTTGGAATCTAAGTGTTAGACGAGTGGTTTTGTGCCAGGAATTGGACTTCAGTATTGAGCGTTGCGAGCGTCCGCTGAGTCCAAGCGGTTGAAAGGTTGGATATGTTACTGCAAGCTTTATTTGGATCGAATTGGTTGTGTAAACAAAGATGTGCGAGCGTCCCGCGATCGCACGGTATCTCCTTGACGATACAGGCACGCGTAAATAGAAAATCCACTATATTCAGTCGCTCAAACTCTAGTCTAATAATTCATCTATGGATTTGCAAAATTTTCATCAAATACTAGTCTTTCAACCGAGCATATCCCTTCACCACCGCCTTGGCAGTGCCCACGCGCTCATCCTCTAGAACTCCGAGAAGATCCTTTGATGAAATCATATTCCCAGTACGAATTTCTCTGTAGCGCAATCCATTATCACCTCGGGAGGATATTAGCGAGCTTTGCTTTGAGCTTGCATCTTTACTGCCAGTGCTTTTACTCTCTTCACCAGAATTGCCAGCACCCGATGTCATCCAAGAGTATTTCTTTCGCGTCAGGTTCATGGTCATCATCGCGGCCGTGGCATTCGCTGCTCTATGTAAGGTCTCTTCGGCGCCCGCTTTATTCGCAGAGTCTGGCGCTAGTTCATCGCTTTTCTCAAGTCCCAACAAGGCTCTTTTTGCAACCCTGCGCTCCTCCATTTCTTTTTGCTTGAGGGCCAAATTCCTGAGCTCCTTTGAAAGCTCGGAGCGCTGCGAAGGCGGGCTAACCTTCTGTTTTCCTACTGGCTTACTTTTGGAATTAAAAGCCGGTATTGCTCGTCTTCTATGCTTGGCAATGGCGACAGTTTTAGCCACAATATTCGAGAGCCATTCTTTGCATGCACTCGACATAAATTCCAACATCTCCGGATCGACCATGAAATTTTGCATCACCCCGTTCTCACGAGCTGTTTTATTCATGAAAAGCGCCACGTGGTACGGATGTAGGAATGCATTGAGCAGCCCGTATGTCTGTCTCTGTCTATTTGCCAACTGTTGTTGATGAAGATTGAGCGCACTTCGATTGTAATTGGTTGAAAGCAATTCTTCTTCTCGTTGGATATCCACGCCTGCTGCAGCAAGTGCGTCATTGAGCTTTGTAGGATCTTCGGGTTTATTCTTATCCTGCGCATTCAGGATCGCTCCGTAATTGGTTCCCATTCCTATTCCTGAAATGGAAACGGCGGGCGACGAAGCCGAAGCGTGCATAAGAAAGCTTTTCTTCGAGTCAAACCGAATCCCTGACTTGAATCCCGAAGGCAGAGCCACGGCGCTATTTGATGTAGGTCTTTGCTGGTTTGAAAACGAGCTGGTTGGTGTCTTCTGATAACCAGGGGCGGCATTGACTTGGGCCTGTGTGGTGTAAAGTGGTGATTGCCCCTGAGACGTTTCACCTGCTTGTGGCAGTTGAATTTTGTCGAGCGATTTAGTTGTGAAATTGACATTTGATAGGTTTGAGGGTGGTTGTGTGTATTGCCCTTGCATTTGCCCATGTGCTTGTCCGTTTGATGGCGGTTCTGGGGCTGTAGAAGACGCTGTTCGTTGGTCAGTAAATGAATTGAACACAGGCTTCGAGGTTGAGATACTAGGCGTGGCCAGTCTTGAGCCATCAGACGGAGCAGAAGATTGAACGAATATGTCCCTTTGTTGATTGGTGGCTGAGGCTGGCTTGTCCGCAAGAAAATCTGGCAAATCCAAGTCATTCGCGGCATCGACAGAGAAGCTTTGTTCGGGAATCCCTTCTTTGCCTTCGAACGGGAGTGGCGCGAAGAGGCTGTCTAATGACGGGTTTTCCAGAGGAAATTCAGCTTTCATACGTTTCTCTCCGCCATTCGTGTCGGATGAGCCTTCGAGAGGACGTTTGTGTGCATTTGGCGCATCTGGATCTGCGCCCGTGATTGAAGCCATAGACCAGGTTTGATGAAAAGAAAACTTCGGCGGGCGATGCTCAAATGAGTTGAATTGATGAATGTTATTTGGCTCAGAAATGAGACTGCGGTTTGCTTGGTCACGCACAATACAACGAGGTTGACGTGCGCTGCTCAATTCAAATAATTGACTAAAAGGCTACCCTTGCAATCAGGGAGCAAGAATTTTTGTGTGAATAAAAGAGCGTTCTGTCACAGAATCTTGGCTTTTTCTTCGAAACTTGGCCTCTCCGGTTTCAAGCTTAGTCTTAGATTAGATGACTGAGGCGGCATAAAGCAAGTGATGCAATTAAGGACTAAAACTAGGATTACCGATTTGGTCTACTCGATTGAAACTCTTGATTCCTTTCTTAGAAAACCACACCACTATCCCTCTTTCTTTCAAAGATCCGAGAGAATTCTTGTTGTATCATACTTCGAAATCTCTTTCGATTCACTCTGAAGGTCACCGCCGCATTTTTGCAGTTCGCAAGGGTTCGCATTCATCCATAGCGTGCCATACTAAAAGGCCCCTTCAGCATAGTATCACTCGATCAGTAACTATTTAGATTTTCCAAGCAACTTAGTCAGTCGAGAAAGACTCTCGCATGTGCTACCAAAAAAGCTTTCTCTGCGCAACTTCATGCTACTTAGTTTTTTTTTTGCTCTGGCAGTTGTAATTTTTCCCGATTCTTTTTTGCCTTTTTGTTTTTTGCATCTCTTTCGTTTCATCTCCTACACACAACAACCCTGACATAGACCGATGCTCATCTCAAGGAAAATTTAAAGTCTTCTGTTCTCAAATCGCTATGTCGACAGTTAAACTCGTTAATTTTGAGGGAGAGAGAAACTTTCGTTTTCGCTTGGTTTTGGCCACATTAGCAGGAACGCATATTCGTATCTCCAAAATCCGTTCAAATGATATGAACCCAGGCCTTCGGGACCAAGAAGTATCGTTCTTGCGTCTTTTAGAAGCTGTCACAAATGGCTCACACATCGAAATTTCGTACACAGGTACGACTGTCATTTATAGACCAGGCATCATTATTGGTGGTCAATTGACTCATACTTGTTCTGGCAACAAGCCAATCGGCTACTTCTTGGAGCCTTTGCTCTACCTTGCGCCCTTTCTGAAGAAGAAATTTTCCGTGATTTTAAAGGGATCAACCTCTTCGGTCACTTCAAAAGATGCTGGACTTGAAGCAATCAAATGGGGGCTCATTCCTGTTATGGAGAAATTTGGTGTTAGGGAAGTCGAGTTGCACATCTTGAAACGAGGGTGCCCTCCCTTAGGCGGGGGAGAGGTACATTTCATTTGCAATTCTCTCATCGCTCAACCACTTACAATTCATGCTCTAGACACGCCCAAAATGTCTGCCATAAGAGGAGTTGCATATTGTGCCAGGGTTTCACCTTCCATCGTAAACAGAGTAATCGATAGCGCCCGTGCGGTATTCAAGCCAACAGGAATTGAAGTCAATATTACCGCAGATGTGTGGCGAGGTGAAAACTCAGGAAAATCGCCAGGCTTTGGGGTTACTTTAGTCGCTGAATCAAAGAAAGGTTGGAGGATTTTTGCTGAAGGAACTGGCGCAGCCGGCTCTCTACCTGAGGATTTGGGGGAGGTTGTTGCATATCAGCTTCTAGACGAGCTCACTAAATCAAGCTGCTTAGGAAGGAACCAACTCAAGCTCGCTTTGGCATTCATGGCGATCGGCAAAGAAGATGTTGGCAGATTACGGGTTCATAAAGCCCAGGTAGATGAGGAATTTGTGTGTACATTGAGGGATCTTAAACTGATATTTGGAACTGAGGCTCACTTGAAGGACGATGCTGACGAGCTCCAGGAAGAGTACATGACTGCGTCAATTAAGGGAGTGGGATTCACCAGCGCATCAAAAAAAATAGCATAGATGTTCTTAATTGATGTATATATCGAAAGCTCGTGAGTCTATTATATAAAGCATAAGCCGTTTCACCAGAATGAGCACCAGCCTATATAATGTTGACATAGATTTTCAACACTGGTTGCTTGCTGTATCAACTTATCAACTTGTGTAGGTATATCCAAGCCTTTCAACTGCTTGATATCATTTCCAGTGAGTTTATCAGTGATACGTTTGAGTACAAGATTAGCTCTGGCATTTCTAACCTCGAGAGCATTTTGCTTGTATTGTCTCTGAGCTTCCTCTTCATCGATTTCGCCTTTCTTCAACAATTCGCTTGTGTTGTATTGCTGTATCTTTATTCCAGTCGCCTCCGCAAGTACCTTAGGAGGAAAGTCGAACCCCCAATTGATCAAGGGATCGTACGCGAATGCCTCCAAAATGGCCATCAAAGACTCTTTATTGGCTCTTAAAACTCTCATCACATGTTCGCAAGTAATGCGGAATGACCCCTCAATACCACTTACTTCCATAGCATAATTGAGCATTCTTGTTAGTCTGAATGGAACTTTTTCTGGGTACTTTTCGCGCAAAATTGCAGCTTCGAAACAGTCACCAAAATCAATGTGAACAACTTTCCCTGTGAATCTATCGAGCATCAAATTTGAAGGATGTCTGTCACCCAATCCCAAAATATAACCCGTCATTGACATTACAGCCAATGACCTTGTGTAAGTGGTTCTTCTGTCGAGCCAAGCTTCCGAGGATTTCGACTTGAGCCATAGCACTTTGTACAAGTCTTGGCCTCTTGTATTGTCCAATGCTCCCGTGAACACCTCAACTTTTTGCAATATTGTGAGGCTTTCGTAATCTGGAGCCATTTGAAGCATGATTCTGTGTTCTATATTGAGCAAAATCTTCCTCGATTCTCTGTATTCTCTGATCAAGACATGAAATGTGTCACTGTTGGGAACCCATCCCAATAATCCAACTTTGGGGGAGAGCGGAATCGCGGGGAACTGCTGAATATCCAAATGTCTTTTAAAACATTCAGTGTCGTTGACAAGAAGTGTGTTGACCAAACCGAACAATTGCATGACCAAGTTGTCTTGCCGAATATCCTCGTGGCCCTTTAAAACGTATTGATAATCCTTTCCATCACTGCCTTTGCAGACCAATTTCCTTGGTCTCTGCTTCGACGAGATCACGGTGAATGTGGGTTCAAATTTCATGATACGAACTATAGGCTTACCCGCATGGTATGTTCCGGGGGCAGCCAACTCTAGGTCGAAGGCTTCCTCGAGCTTCGGGGAAACAAACAGTAGATCCAAACTTTGGAGCTGTGGAAGTTGTCTGCTTATTCTTCGGAAAACGTTATAGTAAACATCCCACGCCTGGTTCAAATTTGTGATGTCCTTAGTACGCCGGTAGTTCGAAACCCATTCATAGGCGTCACTCAATTCCCTGCCGAAGGCATTATTGAATGAGGCCTCTCGCATAGTTTCGGGTCCCTTTTTGAGCATTTGGTGAAGTGGGTCGAGAACTTCAAACATTTTCTCAGTGTTATGCTCCCCGAAAAATAGACGCAGAGCATCATCGAGACCTTCGTACCATTGCTCCAACCACAATACAGCCACACGAATAAGCTCGTGGCTGACAAGTTCAGACTGCTCCACCAACGTTGCAGAGTGTAATCTCATTTTGTCAATGATAGAAAGAGCTGCTTTTTTTCGACTCACGGACTCAGAAGTGACGGCCACAGCCAAGGGGTACACTAATGCCTGTGGGTGCGCTTTGCCAAGATCTGTGAGAAGCCCAAGCAAAGAGTTACTTACGATTTGGTTTGGCTGATGGATTCGAGAAATTAACTGCGGCACAATCTGCAACCAGTTGTCAATTTTCACCATATTAAAGCCTTCATCCATGGCTTGAGCTGCTTCGGGTATCCCACCAAACTTGAACCATAAAGCAAGCAATCTTAACGTGTCTTGCAAGGAATTTGAACTCGATAGAGCAATTGAATGAAAGAATCCCTGGATGGAGGGAATTACGTGCCTTTGAACGACCTCCACTGAGATCATTTGCAATTGCTGGATTTGTCCATCACGCAGATCATTCTGTTCCAATACATTAGAACCTTTTCTTCCATTTCCCAGAGAGTACAAAGATATGACTTCAAAGTTTGCCAACGCCCAATTATGCCATGCTTTATACCACTTGCTGTCAAAATGAGTTGCCAAAAGAAATGCCCCAAGAATGATCTCAGATGTCTCGGTTCGCCAATTGTTGTTCAAAACAATTTGCCATTCACCTTGTTTTAAGAAGCATCTTGCGAGGAGTTTTGTATATTCTTCAACATGCTTCGGAATTCCAGGCCCATCTATCGGGACGGGTTGAGTTATCAAATCATTAGGGTTGAGACCAAGGTCTTGTGACATGCGAGTCGTGAAGTCGACAAGATGCCTCAACGCTTCTTTTCCCTGGCCTTTGGCCCACATGTACTTCAACTGAGCATACACCACTTGCGGAGGCGCTCTTGAGGATGCGTCCGAGGAACCGCTTTCGAGTAGGTTGTTGAGTGAGTTCTCGGCGAGGTTAAATCTTCCGGATTTACGACATAGATTTGCAAATTTGATCCACATCTCCATATCCTGTTTTGGTTTTATCACAAGAGCTCTCACCTTCAACATTCTTTGCCAGATGTCCACATTGCGCTGGCAGCCCAAAAGCCTGGTATTCCAGGTTTTGCGCATCAATGCGCGTTTTTCAGATCCTTGTGGCAAGCACTTGTATTTGATGATTTCCTCCAATTCTGCTAACATCTGCACCCTCACCACAACTCCGTAGGCTCTATTATAACTTTCGCTGACTAGAGCTGTGATCTCAGTGACGAGCAAGTCTCGCGCATTGAGAATGTGATTAGATGCCTCCTCAAAATTATTGCGATGAAGACTTAAAATAGCGCTGAAGAAAGCCTTGTCTGGTGATTCCAGCTTCATCACTCTTATATATGCATCCATTCTGTTCCATTGACCCAAGCCCCACGCAGCTGCGGCTGCCAAAGGCGCCACGTTTCGTCTTATATCGCTTGTCGAAGAATTCCATTTACTTTGAGCCAATTCAGACAACTGATCCCATTCTCCTAGAGCGTGTAATGACCGCATTTTGCCCATCACGACTTCTATATTGTCGGGCTCGAGCTTTTCTCGTTCGTTGTACGCTTTTAACGCATCATCCCACCTTTGTAACTTCTCGTGCCAAGTTTCTTTGAGCTGGAGGTCATGATGTAACTGAGCATGCTTCAAGATGCCCACGGCCGCGTCTGATTGCTGAAGTTGATTGTTAATACTAATCAATGACTCAATCGTGGGAGTTGTGGGTTCTTCGTAAAACTCCAATTCCTTGTAATGCAAAGCCTTCGCATATGCGTGACATCTCTGTGCATATTGGCCTAGCGTGGTGATGGCTATTGGCAAGGACTTGTCGTCGTGCTCCATAAACTCTGCCAAATTCAACAAAATCTGATGAATCTCAGGAGGGTTATTGGGCGCGGATAAAGCGATACACAAAGACTCGACAAGTTCTTCCTGGTGTTGTGAGTATAGTTCACTCCAACAAGATGCAAAACTTGAGTTGAACAAATCTTTGGCGAGGGGGTGATAATCAGATGCGAGGCCGGCACAGGCCCTGATTGCATGAGATGGACTTTGTTTAAGCAACTCCTTGCTCAAACGGCTAATCCACTCTTGCCAATCCTCTCTGGCATTATTTCTCTGAGAAGAATCCCATGCAGCCTTCAAAGCTGCCTGATTGACGGGCAATTTTTTTGAAGGCATGTCAATGTCAGGGACATCAAAATGTGTTATGTGCATATCGTAGTCATTATAAATGTTGATACTTGTTGGGGGAGGATCGCCATTTAGCAATTTTGATATCAATTGCTCGAAAAGGGCCGATTGGACCTTCTGTTCAAGAAGTACTTTCTTCGCAACTGGTATGAATACAACGAAGTCCTGGCCCATACTCATTGCCAAGCAGCAGAGAGTTTTCATAACAGCTTGCGAGAGCTCCTCGTTTCCTTGACGTACAACTCGTAATAATGGATGGACAATTCTTGATGACATATCATTGAGCGAGATATTTTTCGCGAGTTTGCCCACAGTCTCTATTGCGTATTTTCGCAACGTGACCGGGCCGATTTCAAACATTTTTACAATTGTCGGTATAATGACATGATCATATTCCTCGATGTTATTCCCAAAAACCACAAAACTCCTCAAAACATGAATGGAGGGTTCTCTTTCGTTAGACTTGTCATCCTCAATCAAATCTAGCAAAAGAGGTAATATTTCCGACAAGTACATCTTGAACTCGCCTTCCAAGGCTCTGGAAATTGATTCTATCAAATGAGTGATGATGACTTTAATGTTTAGATGAGTCGAGGAAGTGAAAAACTCTTTGATTGTTTCAAAAATACTTGGTAAGAATGGCCGAATATGCTGCTTGACAATCAAAATGAGTGCTCCCAATTGCTGCAAGTAGAATTTGAGCATGCTTGGCGGGCAAGTATTCATGACACGAATCATGCCCGGAATAATTTGAGGAAGAAAAGAGACGCAGCGCAAACCAAGAGTTTGAAATATGTACATCACAGCCTGAATGACCTTATTGTGATGAGAACTCAAAGACGGATCCTTCAAAATTTTCATGAGATTGTTGATAGCAACTGTGGGATAGTATTCTTCATTTGAAGGAGACATTCCCTGCATGAGAAGAGCAATATCCGCAGGTGGAGCATTCTGCTCATCCGGTATTTTGTGCGATGTCTGCTCAACTTCACGATGTTTGTAAGGATCCAATGCTCCCAAAATTCCCAAAAGCCGGACTGTCTCTCGTCTGATGTGAGGCGATGTTTCCAGTTTCAAAATTCCAACAAGCATTCCCAAAAGTTGAGGATAGTCAAGAAGAGGTTGTATGACATATCCCAGTGAGCTAGCAATCTGGCCTAAAGTTTTCAATGCTGCATCACGCTTAAACGATGAGCTTTGATCTTGAAACGTTTCCAATATTAGGGGCATGAGTTCGGGTAGAAAAGGCTTCATATCTTCTCCAGCCACTACTGCTGCTTCACCTAAGCAGTTGATTGCGCTAGCGGCCACGGAGGAACTCGGATCTTTGGCTTTCGGAAGAAGGGTCTCGACAATGGGTTTGATATACGGGCGGGACAACTCCGTCGAATTTCCTATCAACATAGCGAGAATTGATGCAGCTTCTTCCTTCTTGCGACTTGTGTTGGCGTATTCTAATCTCGATAGCAACTGTATCAACGTCTTTCTCAAAGAGGGGACGATGTAAGCAGGATTAATGGTCGAAAGGCGACCCAAAGTTTTTATAGCAACTTGTCTAATGACAAAACTTTCATCGTTGAGAGCAACAAATAAATGTTTGACATTCTCGGCTTGAGATAACTGGGGGTCAAAGTTGCTTGCTTTGCTTAGGCAATTGAGAGATTCAAGTCTGATTTCTGCTGCAGGATCGGTGATCGCAATCGACAATATTTTGTCCACAATCTCATTCACAGCACTAAGCGCGTTGACGCTGATTTGATGGCATATAGGATCTTTGGTGAAAATTTTGCAGGAAGTTGTTACTGCTGCTTTTCTGACTTTCAAGCTGCTGCTATCCAAATATGTGATAATGCAGAATCTGACAAACTCATTCAATTGATAGTTTTCGAAATCAAAAGAGGAAACCATTTGCAAAGCTTGGACGACGATTGCCTCATCGTGTTTTGCGTACGCCAGAGGATCACTGAGTACATTGTTGATGCTTTGGCCAGTATCCCTTGATATCATGACCAGCCGGTAGTCACGCGCGGAAGACTCGTTCATTTTGACAGAACCATATGGGGAACCTGGGGGTTGAAATGTCTTTCCCGAAAGAACTAAGCTCAATAAGTTGAGGAGCTTCTGGTTGATTGTGGGAATGAGCGGCGGAATATTCTTGATTAACGTTTGCAAAACGTCTTGCATCAGTTTCGAAAGCGAACAACTTGTAAACATCATATCCAAAATATCTCTCTGCAAATGTTTTGTTAGAGCCGGCCCAACGGCTATCGAGAGCTTTCCAATGCAGTCAAATATTGCAGGCTCCATATCTTTCCTAACTCTGTATTTTATTGACACAAACAGAGATGCGCTATGAGGCTTTAAGTTACCAGAGGATGTTTCACCTGTCGAGACTGCACTGGCAAGAATTTGCTGGACGCCAGAATTTCCCGGGTGCGCAAGCCCGTCCCTGATATTATCTAGGATTGCATCGAGGTAAGTCGCCATCTGGTTACCAACCTCCAATGCAATTGAACCGATACTTTCTAAAACAGCGCTTTTTTCGGCCTTCGCTATATCAGTACTCTGGTTTTTGTATTTCTTTAACTGGGACAAGTAGAAATATAATGTTCGATGCAAGTATTTTTCCACAAAAAGGTCCGGATTCACTCTGCATAGTAATGAATATATCGTTGTGAGCTCCTGTCGGATGATCGGCAGCTTGTGATTTTTATAAAGTGTCACATTCTCATAAATGGACTGAAACATTGACTTAATGTAAGAATTATCATGATATCTGATCAATTCGCGATATACCAATAATGCGCCATGTACTGTTTCATTTGATGGAGAGCTTGTGGTAGAGGAAAAGCTGTATGACGACGACCCACCATTAGATGCGGATTGATCAGACGATGTGGTACTTAAAATCAGTGATGCCAGGTCGATCAAGACCTGCACCCATTTGCGCCGAGACTCAGCGCCACGGGAGTACAATATCGCCAAACACTTTTGTAATGCAATCGCAGAGTCATTTCGAATGAGAAGCTTGTGGTCTCTGAGCGGGACCCAGATATGCTCAAGAATTTGCGTGACGTAGCCTTGAAGCAATAAAGGAGCATTGTCTGCAAGTGCTGTGATGATGAGTATTGCTGCATGGCGCCGGTTTTCGTGCTGGCGGTTATCACTCTGTAGCCACTCAATGGCTTTTTTCGCCTCGAAGTCAACGAAGTCTCCCGTCAACGTGCCCCCAGGCGTGGCCAATTTACCAAGTGTTTTGGTAGCTTGCTTCATGATATTAACGTCATTTGAAAGTATCAACGAGCTTAAGTAGTTTGAGAACCTAGCAGTTTTTGTGGCGTTTTCCTCACCTACCCCACTATCAAAGTCGATCAATGCATTTAGTGCGGCTATGCCACCGAACGTTTGAGCGGTATCCTTGCTCTGCAAAAGATCAAAAATCGTGCGGTTGATCTCGTTGTTGTAGCGATTGAATTGCTCCAACGTAAGATCCCTGGCTATGCTAGCCAAGAAATTTCTAAGCTCAATGGCGCATCGATTTCGCTCTTCAGCTGTGGACAGCTTCAACCCAGCAAAGATTTGACTTAGGGCGACCCCATCCACGATTTGCAGCTGCGAAGAAGACATGATCAAGTGCAAAAGGGCGTTTAATTATGCTTTTAGTGTGATATTCTGAGACCCTTAAGGCGTATATCGTATCGAAATTCGTATGCTGGCTTTCGCGTTGGGTGAAAGTCCGAGATAAGCACTCATTTCTCTACTGCCCTGTGGTGCACGGGTGTACTACATATACGTACCAGTGTTGATGCTCGGGGCAATGTTTGAATTCTTCGGGTTCAAACCTGTGAATTTTGTATTATTTTTGATAACTTAGCTGTAAAGCCGGATCATGGCACAGAAAAAAGAGAGAAGTTTCTAACAATGCTTGGCCCGTACTCGTCGTAGTCTTGCTTAGTGTAGCAGTAGCTCTTGAACTCAGCTGTCTGTGCGAGCAAAGACCCTCCAAACCACACGGCATTTCTTTGTCTCTTGTGTGAAATCACCTGGACGTCCACACCAGTACTCTTTACGCCACTCAACTTTTCGCTCAACTCGATTCTATCGTTTACGAGCGTCTTGATATCTCTTTGCAATCTTCTTCCAAAGTCTTTGAACATTGTTGAGCCTCCAGACAACACAATATTCTTGTACAATTTCTTACGCACATCGATCGGCGCTGCCTGTACAACCTGATCCACAACTGTAGGCAAGGGCGTCAAGTAATCGGATGAGCAGATTTCTGGGTTGAAAAAAATCTCTGGAGCTAAAAACCGTTCGTAACCAACATCAACAGTCTTTGTTCCGCCAGCCATTTCAACAATATACTGTGCAAACTTTTCTTGAGGGTACTGATCAAACTTTTTGAATTCTTTCACCATATCTGGACAGACATAACAAAATTGCTGCTTTATCCTTTCTGCAGTCTGCAACGACGTGTCTGTTTCGCCTCTGTCTCTCAACAATGATTGAATGAAGTGTGTGATATCTCTACCGGCCAAAGGAATATTTTTGATGGCACCACCAATCACGTAACCCTCGGCGACAGGTATCACATGAGTGACACCGTCACCGGAATCGATCACTGTACCAGTCAATGACCTATCTTGAACCTTCGACGAGGTCCAAGATGCGGCTAACGCTAACACGGCCTGGACTGCGATGTACAACCCACTGCAATTGAAAGATTCGAACATGATTTCGGCTGTGCTTTCTCTGTTTTCCGGGGGATTCAATGGGGGCTCGGTCAACAAGAAGTAATGATCCTCGGGCTCGCATCTTAAGTATTTGAAGATGGAGTTTTCCCAAAACCTCTCCATGTGGTCCCAATTCTCGATTTGTCCATGTCTTATGGGGTAAGATAACGAGTAGTTTGGTCCCAGGGCGGCGGAGAGAGCTTCATCTCCAATGTAAAAATCTAAGTCCTCCAACCCACGTTTCATGCTCAAGAAAGAATTCGATGATCCTGAGCTTTTGCCGCCTTTCCCGGTGCTTGTGGAAGTAGCAATGGCGGAGGGGAAGACAAACGAGGGAGAATCGTTCCCGGCGAAACCTAGTTTGGTTAGACCGGTACCGTTATCCATGACTACTGCTGGTGTGCCCATAGAAGCCATTTTGAATTGTGTTTGGGCGAGTTTAGGTGAATCAATTGATAACACCCAGTGCTGCGGTCTCACTTTCGAGTAATCGGAACGGCCTCGGGGCACCACGACTGCGTGTAGTGTGCGCTACTTTTGCTGGTGGAGATCGCGGATCGCATTCATGCTGCGGCCATGCCTCCGGAAGACCGACATTGTTACAGGGGAACATTGAAGTTGCCATTTGGGACAAAATAATCTACTAGGTCCCGAGTCGTTATATTTACACAGCTATTAGCGAGTTGTGTTTCTGTCTTTTGATTTTGCTTTTTTTTATGATTAAACGTAAAAAAGAGAAACGACCCTGGTGTTAGCAAAGGTCTTTAGTATTCGTCCTTCCCGCTAATGATCACGTCGTTGATTTTCAATATCATTCTCGTCAATTGCGTAGCCAACAACAATTGCTGCTTTTTCCCGATTAATGGATCGATGATGAAAAGCTCCTTCATGTCGTTCGTACCTTTACCCAAACAGTCAACTCCCAACTGCGATGTTTTCTCAAGCACTTGCTTGGACTTGAGAGCAGAAAGGGTTTCTATTGGATCTAAGCCTGAATTCTCGGCAAGAATCATAGGGACTTGGTCCAAGGCTGTAGCAAAGGCTCTGAATGCGTACTGATCAATACCTTTTTGCTTATCAGCAGCAGCGCTCACGGCAATGGAACTGGCCAACTCGGCAGCTCCACCACCATAAACGACTCTGTTATCTCTGATCAAATTACGCACGACGCAAACAGAGTCATGTAATGCACGAATTCCCTCAGCAACAATCATCTCGTTAGACCCTCTGATGAAACAGGTAACAGCCTTAGTGTTCGAGCATTCCTCGACCACAAGCATGCGGTCTCTGGTTGTACCAAACTCGAGCTCTCTGATGACACCAGCTTTGCCTAGTTTCTCGGCAGATAAATCCTCGAATCTTGGGACGATGTTTCCGTTTGTGGCAATGGCCAAAAGCTCCAACTCAGAGCCTCCAATCCATCTGATAGCATTCAAGTTATTGCTCAACAACAAATGGTTGGCCTCGTCGTCAAATCCCCACTGGCATGCGACAACATTAGCGCCAGAATCCTTGACCTGCTGAATCATGTCTTGAAATTTCTTCTGCTCATACTCTTGTAGAACCTTGAACTCTTCAACCGAAGAAATGTCTAACTTGTGCTTTGTTTTTGGCTTTGGTGGTTCGAATGGACAAGTCAAGATTGCAATCTTGCAGTCCTTTACCTCCTTTATCATTTGAGGGTGGGAGAAATCTTTATCCAAGAGAACACCTTTGATGAGGGTCGAGTCCTCGATTCCACCACCGACTTTACTTTCCATTTTGATCAACTCGAAATCGACGTCTTTACGCTCGAGGTCGGCGACAGCAAGGACCGAGTCGACGGCCATTTGAGCAAAGTGATCGTGTGCTTTCGAAACGATCTTGGAACCTAAAGAAGTCTTGGCAGCTTTTAATAAGTTTGAGTCTGTCGACTCATGAGAGATATTGATTTCGTCCGCCACAACATTCAATTCGTCAATGGCTATCTTACATGCCTCGTCAAAACCGTTGGCAATTTTTATAGGATGAATTCCCTTCTCGATAAGCTCAAGCGCTTGGTCCAACAAGGCGCTAGCTAATACGACAACACCCGTGGTACCATCACCGATTTCATCATCCTGAGACTTTGACAACTCGACCAAGAGTTTGGCGATTTCGTTGTCCAAGTCCATCTGCGACAAAATAGTAGCGCCGTCATTTGTGATTGTGATATCACCGTCTTGGCTCACGAGAATTTTGTCTAAGCCTCGAGGTCCCAAAGATGTCTTCACGATGGATGCCACTGCTCGAGCAGCCAAGATATGAGACTTTGTAGCCTCAACACCATGTTTCCGCTGCTTTTGACCCTGGTCCCTCACAATAATGAAAGGTCTTCCCATTTCGTCTTGAGCCACAATGGCATTAGACAAATCAGGCATAGCTTGTGCCATTTTGTGTGTAATGCTATATTTGCTTAGTGTCGTTCAGCTTTAACTCCTCTCGAATTTTTCCGTTTTTTTTAGTGTGCACTGATCCACGACGCGAGGCGCGAAGGAGCCTTCTGGCCAAATTGTTTTGTAGTGTAGCCCCTTTTGATCGCCCACGAGCTCGGGAAATATATAGGGCTGTTATTTTTTAATCTAGTATCATACGTGTTTGGTTGTGGAAACTTGGATAGCTGTTCGACTTCTTAATGTGATCATGAGCCAAGACGGGCGCCACAATCTTGAATCGAGATTGCAAGTCTCGTCGGAGGTCGGTGACAATGCTGAGGGGATGAATGACATATTTCCACGCGGAAAACTTGGCAACCTTATGCTTTAATATCATATAAACGAATTTCTGATTCGAGTAATGTTTTTTGTAATTTGGCTCCAAAAATTATTTCAATTGGATTTTTAATTAAAAGTTTTGCAACCAGCCCCGCACTAAATCACTGTTGTATTCCCAGAATTTGGGCTTTTAACGAACTGATCGAAGGGTGTAAATTCCAGACTCCAGCCAAAAAATAATAACAACAAATCCTACGCCCTATAATACGATGAATCTTTAAAAAAAAAAAAATCCTTTTTCAACTGTCAATTGAAAAAAATTAGCGGGAGGTCGTAGTATAGTAAGATTCTAGATAATGTGTAAATTATCGAAAGAAATTGCATGGTCAGGGGTGTCTCAGAGAAATGAATGTTTACTTGAGCATTCTAAAACCGTAACTTCCTGCGCGCCCGGTTTTGGCTTTTTGTTTCCGGAGAGAAAAAGTTAAGAACAAGATAAATAATGCTATATCCAAGGATTATGGTTTCATACTTTGCAAATTAACAATGGGGGCAATTTAGTGTTCAAGTCTAAAGACAGTCAAATGAGGTGAATTGCGCTATTGTGAAAGATGTATTTCAGGTGACTCAAACGCTAAGGAATAATCTCCTTGGTCATATGCGTAATTCCTGTACGATGTTAGGGAGGATTCGGGCCTGAGGAAGTATTTTAACATTAATAGGAACCAGCGAGGGGGTGCCGTTTATTAGTCAGACTTTGCTCTCTTGCAAACGACTCCAAGTCGTTGCCTTACATACGATCCGCGGCGTCCTATAGTATGATGTTCAAAAAACAAAAAAATAGTGCGGCTAGGAGACGGCTATGCGGCAAAAAAAAAAGACGAAAGCCTAGACTTCCACCCTCTAGAGTAAAATATCCGAGCCTCGGCCTAAAACATTCAGCACCAAATGAGAAGTAGCAAGAGCTGGAAAACAACTCTATTCCTGGCCATGCCGTGAGCCCAAATCATTTTTTATTTACCGAAAACAAAGCTCAACTGTAGAGGTAGTATTAAGGGTGTGTCATCGAGGTCATCTCAGTGCGCCTAAGCGCGTATTACGCTGCAGTCGCTGCAGAGTGATGAAAAAAGATAAAGAGCGCATTCGGCGTAGAAAGAACTAGCCTGAAGAAACAATCATAATTTATTCTCCCCCGCGATATAAATCAAGATGAGTGAAATTGACGTTGATTCTGCCAGCATTGATCAGTTGAGAGATGTCTTGTGCAACAAGTCCGGTGACGTGGCCTTGGCTAATAGATTTAGAGCCTTGTTTAACTTGAAGTGCCTTGGCGCTGAGTCTGAGGACGAGGACACTGTGCACAAGGCCATAGATTACATTGCCGAGTGCTTCGCCGATAGCTCAGAGTTATTAAAACACGAAGTGGCATATGTATTGGGCCAAATCCACAATGTCTATGCTAACAAGTATTTGAAGGAAGTCCTAGCAGATACTAATCAGCAAGTAATGGTCAGACACGAGGCTGCCGAGGCTATGGGCGCTATTGGTGATTCGGAATGCTTGGACATGTTGGAAGATTTTTTCAAAAACGATCCCTCGCTTGAAATCAGACAAACTTGCGAGTTGGCAATAGAAAGAATCAAATGGGAGAAATCCGAGGCTGCGAAGAGCGAAACCTTGGAGAAGTCTGCTTTCACATCGATTGATCCTGCCCCTCCCATGGCCACCGACAAGGAATGCAAGGTTGAGAAATTGCAACACATCTTGAATGACCAAGAGGTGCCGTTATTCGAGAGATACAGAGCCATGTTCAGACTAAGGGACTTGGCCACAGACGAAGCATGTCTCGCATTGGCCTCGGGCTTTGACGATCCATCTGCCTTGTTCAAGCATGAGATCGCCTACGTTTTCGGACAGTTGTGTAATCCAGTGACAGTTCCTTCCTTGATCAAAATTCTCAAGGACGACAGAGAAGCCGGTATGGTGAGACACGAGGCGGCTGAAGCTTTGGGATCTATTGCCACAGACGAATGCTTGCCCGTCTTGAAATCGTTCTTGAACGATGAGGAGCAGGTCGTCAAGGATAGCGCGATAGTCGCCTTGGACATGTACGAGTATGAGAACTCGAACGAATTGGAGTATGCCACTATGAAGACTAATTGATTGGAAAATATATGCACAAGTATTTGTAACGGAGCTCGAAAGTCGTTTTTTGCAGATCAATTTCTAGATCAAGTTTCCGGGCAAAAGCCTATTCATTCCTCACGTGCATACACATCAACAACCAGTTCCAAACAGCCCTTGGCCTACAACTGAAGGTCAAAAAATATATTTTTTTTTATCTAATATACATGGGTCTGGAGCGTAGCTCTAGTTATTTGTCCTGAAGCGGTAGCCACAGCTTGTACACGTATAGAAGACGGTTGCACCCTCATCAGCCGATCTCAATTGTAAAGTATGATATTGCATCTCGTCATTACCACACTTAGGACACTTCTCCTTAATAGTTGCACCTTCCTCGATCTCGTCCGTATTCAATGATGTTTTCACCACCGATTGCTTCAACCTTAATGCAGATGGGAAGGCATCTTCGGAGGACTCTGTCATGACTTTCAAGTCAGCGAACTGCAGACTAGCATACGTCTGCTTGCATACCTGGCAGTCCAACGTAGGCTTGGAACTCACAGAGTCTAGCAAATTTCCGCACCCCGTACAGAAAATAAGTGATCCGACGGCTGACATCGCGTGATTATAATAAATGTATGTCTGGTAGTATTTGGTCAAAGACCTCTTCTCACCGTCTTTCTACTTCCCGAAGAGATGTGCCTGGTCCGCGCGAAGGTGAAAAGTAGTTGTGATCTTTTTTTTTTTTTTCTGTCCTCCAGCACTGCCCTCGGTTCTCGTGGCGACCCCGGATCTCACGCATCATCTCATCTCGGAGGTTTTTCGGCTGAATTCGCCTGAGCAAGAATACCAAAATGAGACAGAAGCGTGCAAAATCCTACAAAAAACAGATCAATCTATATTTGCATGCTTTCAAATTCAGGGAGCCCTTTCAAACGATCATCGATGACGAGCTAGTGCTCAACTGTGTCAAGGCTTCGTTTAACCTTGTGAAGGGTCTCGATCGAACGATACAGGCAGATACCAAGCCCATGATTACACAATGTTGCATGCAAGCACTTTACCAAAGCAACGACCAGATTGCGATCGACTTGGCCAAGTCTTTCGAAAGAAGAAGGTGTAATCATTCTATTAAGGATCCAAAGGCACCGGCAGACTGCATCAGATCGATTGTAGATGTTGATGGCAAGAACAAGCACAGATACATAGTGGCAAGTCAGTCGACCAGCTTGAGACGAAAGCTCAGAGGAGTACCGGGTGTCCCTCTAGTCTTTATGAATAGGTCAGTAATGGTCATGGAGCCAGCGTCCGATGCCACAAAGCGCGCGGCAGAAAGATGTGAAAATGCTAAGTTGATGGCCGGCTTGAACGACTCTAAGGTTGGTTACGTAGAAAAAGATACCCCTAAAGATTCTCCAGATGAAAAACCCACTAGAAAAAGAAAAGGACCTAGTGGCCCTAATCCGCTTAGTATCAAAAAAAAGAAGACAGAAGACAAGGATCTCACATCAGCAAGCCAGACAAAGAAGAAAAGAGTCAGACGCCACAAGAAAAGTGGCCACGATGACGAAGAAACTCCGGTTTTCAAGACCATCAAAGAGAATGCACAAGAAAGCGAGGCTGCCGCTCAATCCACTGCGTAAGAATCATGTAAAGTCAGACAAAAAAAATTTGATATTCTACAGTCATCATAAAATTCTACGCTATGAAAATTTGTATAATCAAAAGGTTCTATCATTCTCTCAGCTCGCTGTTTCTTCCAAGAGAGCAAATTTGTTCTTTTTCCGATCTTCGGGCTCAGCCGACTCCATAGTTTTTGCAATATTCCTCGAATCAGTTTTGAGGACTAGCGTCACGCCGTCATCGACCATGCACATTCTGCAATCAAACGCAATGTACTTTTCCCTCAAAATATTCTTAAATGATTTCAGAAGCATGTACAACTTATCTTCTTTCTCTTTATCCATAGTCTTGTAATTGTCGCATGAGAACGCGAAAGTAGAATCTTTAATCCAGTGGATCAGAGGGTTCTCGATTTCGGGATACAATTTCAAGATGTCTTGGACATTGCTTTCCACATCATCCTTTGAAACTCCGAAAAACACATCGCGAATCAAGATAGCGTTAAAAAAGCTATCTTCAATTTGCGTTTGCTGAAGATTCTTCAAAAACAACTCCTTTTTTTCAATTTCGTCTTCTGCGGCAGCTGTCTGCTTGAGAGTCAACGGAGGCACCTTCGTGGAGTCGGTGATACAAAGAAACACAGATCTCAATGGCTCCTTATCTTGTGACTCCGAATAAAGTTTGAATGCAACAGAAATTTGACGGATAAATTTTCTTTGCGGAATGCTCATGGGCGGTAAGTGTAAAACTTTCTTTGGCTTTATTCCAGCTGCAATGCAGTCTTCGTAATTGCTGATAAAATCTCTGATCTCACTCTCATATTTCAGGCACCAATTGGTTTGACGGCGATACACTTTCATAACATCTTCGGCATAAGTCGAAACTGCAGGCTTTGCGCCCATATTGAATGCAAAACGCAATTCTTCCTCTCGTTTTGCCATGGCACAATCGTCGTCGCAACCAAAAAATGTTCCAATTCTACTACCCGAGGACTTAGATGCTCCACAAGGCACGATCTTTGATATTCTGCCACACATACAGGTAATCGTGACAGATTCAGAACATTTCGCCAAGTCACAAGGCTTGTTGCCCCACTGATGACATTTCGCAGTGCACATGTGTGGACAACTATTCTTGATTTTTCGGCAGAGAAATTGGCAGGACGAAGGGGACGCATGCATGCCCTCTGTACAATCCTTCGAGCATGGTCTGTTGCATGGGTGACCACAGTCCTTTTGAGTCTTGCAGATTTTCCCACAAGACACATTCTTGACAGAGCACAAAACATTCGGTATGATTTTGGCGCCACAGTTGCACACTTTTGGAACTGGCTTTGTACAATTGGGGCACTTCTTGTCGTCACCATGACATTTGTGATGTTCTTGTTCGTGACCACACTCTTTCGGGCGCACACATGACTTCTGACAATTAAGCACTGTGCCGCATCTCACTGGAGCTGGCACAATGGTTTGTCCACAATTGCACACCAAATCGTCATTTGAAGCCTCGAGGCAAACACTACACTTTCCACTATGGCAGAGTGCCTCACAACGATGCAAGCCACACAGCTTGAGCAAATTACAGGTTTTGGTGCAGATGTGCGAAGACTCCATGGTGAAAATTTGATCGTCGAAATTTGTCCGCACTCGATTTCTATTGAGCTTCTTTGTCTCTCGCTCCCTTTTGAGCGCAGGTTGTTCGAACTCACAGCATATTTCTCTGTGCCAGTGCCTTCTGCAACTTAGTAAGGCGGTACACTTCCTATGACATTTTGGCTGAAAGCCTTGCTGAACGGCCTTGCAAGGTACCAAAAATGTACAGAATCCACACGAGCAAGTTGTGTCCAATACATTGAAGCACTCACAAGGTCCTTCATGACACTTGGCCAAACACTTGCATCCACAGTCAAGAACTTTTCCACATTGTCGCTCGCATTCAGGCATTGGGTCAGTGCATGTTTCTCTTTGAAGATCCTGTGAAGGCAGCTTGCCGCAATAGCAAGACTTGACGACGTCGGGAGAGAATCTACAATGGGGCGCCTTTTCCTCTATTGGTTGACAACTGAGCTCCTCAGAATGAACTTGACAGTCGAAATAGCGCACTGTTATATCAGCACAAGCGGCTGCACCAAGGAAAGCGGTCCCATTCTTCACACATGATTTCGGATGTAGTTTAGCACATGTCGTTGTCATGGTATTAGTGCCACAGTAGCAAGGGACATCGACAGATTTCTGGCAAGGCCCACAAAAGCCCAGGTGGCAGTCACCTTTTGAGCATGGATGATTCATGGCACATACGGTTACATCACACGGAGTATCACATTGCCAACCATGATTATATGGGGTTGCTAGGCATGGAAGCTGTTGTGAGTGTTTACCGCAATGGCATTTCATCACTGGACCTAGTGCTCCACATTGTGGGTGTTCGCCCGGGTGACACACAGAAGAGCAGGAATGAACGCAATCAGCATACTTGGCATCACATGGATTTCCACACGAGAATGGTACTAAGCTATCTGCATTTGGGTTATTAGTTCGACCGCACCAGCATGTGAATTTCATCGGTAGCGTTGAATGCTCAAAGTTGCATGCTGGACACCTCCATTGTCGATTTCCAGTCGTGGAGGAGCCCCTCACTGCCCAGTCTTTAATACAGTCGAGATCATAAACACGAAAGCACTCGCCGCAGCTCCAGATTTCAGACTGACGGTCGATCTCACAGGTACAAACCAAGCAAATATACGTTCCCTCATCAAGTTCCCGGATAATTGTAGAGGCTATCGCCTCCGACTCGTCGTTATATTCAGATTCGGAATCTGTTTCAGGACTACTCTCTATTCCGGTGTCGTATTCACTATCCTGGCTATCGGAGCCTGATTTAAAGATTTCACTCAGGTCCAAGCTAACACCAGGGATTCCAGAGATACCATGGTCTCGGGTGTCATTTTCTAGATTTTGGGAATTTGCCACCATTTTATAAAGAGGGCATTAATGAGAAAATCAGAGATTTCATGCAGATCATATAGCTTGGGCGCGATAAATATTGCCACGCTTTTTTTTATTGCCTTTTTTTTTTCGATTTAATATTATCTTCCAACTAATGAATGGACTAAAGCTTCGAATCGTCATGAATATGTAAAATTGTGAGTTAAATTGAATTTCAGGTTTTGTCGATATGACAGGCGACAAAACAAAAAAATTTTATAGATAATAAATCTATTCGATCGGGAAAATCATGAGATTCTTCTTCCAAGAGGTCATACAATATTTGGCCCCATGTTAAGTCAATTGCACAAACATCAATATACGAGTAGTTACATCGTTATTTTGTTACCGCTCTGAAATAAGGAGGCTATTTATCGCCACACTTAATCATGAGGTATGTTTATAATCTTTCTCGCATTGGTGTCCGCTCTCGAGAAGAACCACGCAAGTAAGGCTACGAGTGTCGAGCGACTGTGAGTAAAAATAAGGTACCCAGACTCTGCTCAACGAAAATTCAACTCAATGAACAAAATCAGGATTTTGCTTGGAATGAAAATTTACACATGTGCTATCCAAACGAATGATTAACTAACCGATCCTCATGCTTTTTCGCTTAAAAAAATTCATCACTTTACGAGCCGCACTAGCCTCTCTGCCATTAACATAGTTGCTTGTGTTGGTACTCGTAGTGCTTGTGGATGCTTTTCTTGCCAGTGAGGCAACTCTAGACGATGCTAGCTCGAAAGTTCTAGGGTCTTTTTGGCTCGCAGGAGTAGATGTGTTCACATCATTGGAAGGTTCTAGAATTTTTTTGCTTGACGATGGGATCGTGTTGGACGAGGCGTTCGAGGTTCCGTAAAAAGATAAAATGCTGAATCTGTTTTTCCTCTTGGATTCCCTCATGTCCTTATTTTCTTTGTTGCGATCTCTTGTGCTTGTATTCTCCGATTGACTGCTTTCCCTTCTTTCACTTGGTTTGCTGGGATTTATTCTTTTGTCAGCCTTTTTCTCCTCACAGTCATTGGCGCTCATTGCAGTCGTGCTTTTTGAGACTGCAGTCTTGGCCACCATGCTCTCTGATAGTTTGAGAGGCTCCGCAATTGGAGATGCAGTCGATATTGCAAATGTAGGCAGTTGATTAATTTGAGGCGTATCGTGGGCCACAAGAGCAGTATCGAGCTTTGGTATTTCAGGAATATTCGACGGCGGCCAGTCTCTGGCAGGTGAGCGCGTTGGGCTGTGCAGCTCAGTGAGCTCCAATGTGTCCATCTTGTCCTCGAGATAGCTCAAGACTGAATTTCGTTTGTTTTCGTGCGAATAAAGGTCAGAAGATAATACGCCATTCACATTTATCGGGGTCACAATTGAGTCTCTTCTACTGGCTTTGCGAGTGGGTAAGGTGGACAGCGATTCAGGGCTACCTTGAGCTTCTATCGTGTTCACAGGAGACTCGGCATTTTGCGAGCTTTTTGTTGGAGATCCCGATAGTAATTGAGGAACCGACAAGTTTGCAGGAGAATTCATTTTCATATACTCCAAGACGGTGGACGAGCTTGCGCTCGTAACGCTGAGTGAGCTACTCATTGATCCTGGATGATACGAGGTCGGCCGTGGCCTTCTTTGAGCATGTGGCAATCTCTCAACTAGCGGTACAAGTGCTTTAGCTGTAATATCTGCGCCCTTTTCAAATTCATTGTGAGTCGGGCTTTCTGCAATCGTAGGGATATTTCCGGTATATGTGGAAACCCGGCTTAATTCACCAGGCAACAGGTTTTCAAAATGTCCCTTATTATCTGATTCGCTAGGTTTGTCATGCTCCGAGACAATTGCTTTCAAAGCTATTTTGGCCGAGGGGTACACTCCAGACATAGAAGTAGACTTTACATGACCACGAGTGAACTGAGGATGCGCAGATCTTGTTGGAGATGTATCATCGCCATTTTTCTTGCCCACACCTGAAGGCTGGATCGCGGTTATTGACGCGATCGACGAAGAGGACTGATTGTATCTGGGTTCGTTTGGCAACGCAACAACGTTTGCAAAAGAAGACAGTGTAGTCGGATTCGAGTAGATTATGTTGGAATTTGACGTGTATGTGCGCCCGTGTGGGTTCATGGCTGGATTAATCATTAAGGCCGAGGAACTCGTAGTCTCATTGAACATTGAATATCTCTTCTGTTTGCTTGCGTCAAGCAAGTGAGAAGCCGCACGCCTTTCCTTGTCCTCTGGTATGATTTTGTCCCATTCTTGTTGTCTGATAGAGAGAAGGTTCGCGTGAGATGCAAGCCAGGGATGATTACGGATTTCGTCCATCGAAATTCTTTTTGCTGGGTTGGGCACAATTATTTTTCTAAGCAAATCTCTTGCCAACGGGGAAATGTACTCGGGAAATGTGAGAGGGTTGCTGCAGATGTAGTTGTATAGCTTCACAATGTCTGCCCCGTCTTCATTATCAGCATCATCATCAAAAGGTAAGTAGCCAGCGAGCATAGCATAGAGAATGACTCCTATTGACCATATATCCACCTTCCGGCCAGCGTATGGGGATTGGGTCAACACCAATTCAGGAGCAGCGTAGCAAGGAGACCCACATGATGTTTTCATCAAATCGTTTTTGGCTTTGCTGTAGGAGTTTACAAATCCAAAGTCCGAGATAATGATATTTTTGTGTTTGTCCAACAAAAGATTTTCTAATTTCAAGTCTCGATGAATGAGACCTTTCGAATGCATGTAATCGACTCCACTAACCAACTGGGCAAAAAGCTTTTTGGCAACATTCTCCTTCAAGTACTTGTGCTTTAAAATGAAGTCAAATAACTCGCCACCTGAAGCATACTCCAACACAATACCGATATATTTCCCACTTTTCAAAACCTCAACAAGATTCACTATGTTTGGGTGGTTGAGCAACCGCAATGAGTTGATTTCGCGATATATCTTGATTTCCGATTCCAGATCCTTCACAATTGTATCACGCTTTATGAGTTTAATAGCCACTTGACTTGGGTGCTTGCCGTCTTTACGCCACCCTAGCTTGACTTTACCAAATTCTCCTTCTCCAAGGGTAGAGCCTAGCACGTAATTTCCAAAACGCACCTCTCTATGAGATTTCCTCTGTGTGGTATTACTTTTGGAAATGACAGATGACCTGTTGTTCATGGTCTGTTCTCCAAGATCTGAAACCGATGTGTCAGCGTGCTGGTGGTCGAAGTAAGATCTGCTCGCAATGCTGGTGATCGTAGACATTATGGCAATGCTTTTTGATTGGGTCGTTGGACGATCTCACCACTGTGATGGGCAATAGAAGTCTGATTTAGGTATAAAATTTGATTCAATCTACCGAGTGTCGAAGTGAAGTGGCACAGTCAATTGGGATACCCAGGGTTTTGTGGCTCTTAGGAGTTCGATATGGGAGGAATACTTCAGGATGCCCGACTATGCTGTTATTCAACGAATTGGTGTTCCAGAGGTTGAATTTGAGAGAAGTTGTGAGGAAGCCAATAGATGTGGCTGTCTTGCGCTTAGTGGGAGACAAAGCTTTGAGATTAGTTCTGTCACTGAACGAGAAGCACAGACAACAGACAGGTCTGGAGGACACCGTATCGAGTAAGTTTAAAAAGCGGTGGGACTCAAAGTTGATGAGAGAAAAGGCGTTAAGAAATGACGACAGATAACGAGAGCAGATGTTAAGGATCGGCGTAAACAAACTCTTCTCTTTTTCTTTTTCTTTTTTTTTTTTTTTTGTTCGTTTTTGAGAGTATTCTTATTCCCCCATATGCTGTTCGTAGCGTGAGTGCCACCTGAAACAGACGCTCCACGCCATTGTTTGTTATCATTGTCGCCCCAAATGGTAAAATAGTCGTAGCGAACGCGACCACGTGCAGGACTACACTGACCAAGCGCTGCAAAATACGGACCAAAGGTACACAAGAAGCACCCCGCGCAGTCCTCAAACGTGGATAGTATTTACATTGAATAGACAACCAGTGTGTTTTCTTTTCTGCATTCTAAAGCAGGCTTGGTTTCAGCCTTGCTCGCGCTTGCCAAACTCACCTTTCCGGACCGCGGAAATTGCCTGATAGGAGGATTTGGCGTTGCCTATTTAGATCTCAAGTCCGCTCTATTGCAAAGTGACTTGTGAGCGTTCTGGCTGCAAGATTGACGCGCAAATGCCAGAACAATTCGGTCTGAAGATCTAGCAGTACGCTTGTTCATTGATCAATTCTTGTGCCTTGTCTTGCTCCAGATTAATAGGTTCTTGGACTGCGATCACTCACAACAGTGCGAATGTTTTGCAATTCTTTAGACTTGAAACACACTCAATCTGACATAAAGAATTTGGGATATCCCTCTTCTAGGACCATCTGGCTCTATGCTTGAAAGCTCATTGCGTTCTTTGCCTAGAAAAACTCGCCTTTTGTGTCAGCAGTGAGGTATAGGCCCGACGTTCGACTAGAAAGTACGAGCCTAAAAAGCGGTGTGAAACGACCGAGACTAAGTCAAATAAAAGAAACCGCTCTTGTGTTTTCTACATGCTTAAAGAGCTAATCGCCGAGATATATTAATGAGGAATTCATCGAGTAGCTGCCCGCCGTCATACATCGCACGCATTTAATTTCGGAGCCATTTTAAAGAGCGTCTGAAAACAGACGAATATGTGCCTACCCAATTAGAAAATAGCTATAGAAGATTATGTCAATGTAAAAAAGGACGAAACTCTAAGCCAAATGCTTGTTTTGCACTCCTATATAACTTTCTTCGTCGCAATGCACTCGCATGGCGCCTTGCAGAACCATATTTCTGACCGTACGGCGAATGTGACATCACACTGGACGCGCGGCGCGCAACGCGTCTAACCATGGCCTGGGTTTTTCCAAACACTTTATTGTTGCTGCTTGAAACTATACTTCATCATGACAAAGAAAGTGAGAACCAGACCGGTTCTCAATGCCGAGATAATTTCTTCCATAGAAAACCCAATACCGACGAAGGAGCTTCTTGCGCGTTTACTGAAAGTTGCAAACGAGCTTTCAGCAGTTGATCAAGATACCGCTGTGCTAGAGGAGTATAAGGATATTGCAAGAAAACTTGCGAATCCCAAATTGATCAAACACGCAAATGTTGGTGTGCAAGCTTACGCTTCCTGTGCTATCGCTGATATAGTCCGTTTATACGCACCCGAAGCGCCATTCGATGAGAAAGAGCTCTCCAATATATTCAAGGCCTTTTTCGCACAGTTCTCATACTTATGGGATGAGGAAGGTACCTATTTTTTGCAGCAGTCGTATATTTTGAAGCGTCTTGTGGAGGTGCGATCAATCATTTTGATCGGAGACTTGCCCGATTCGCAGCAACTCATTTCCATATTGTTCGAAACGATGTATAACCTCGCGACGAAGGGATTTCCTTCGAAGTTAGAGTCGCTTGCTTCAGAATTGCTAGCTGATGTGATATCTGAGGTACATCACATACCTCAAGATGTTGTTGCATTGGTCATTAAGCATTTGACATTGACCTCGGAATCCAAGCTTTTGAGCGCATCGTCGAATATATCGAATACTGCGTTTGTCTTCTCATTGACAATCTGTGAGGCTAACTCCGACAAATTGGCTAGGCTGATAGCTCAGCTTTTTTCCGAAATGCTCGATGAAAGCGCCAAACTCAGCAATAAAAAA
Organism: Metschnikowia noctiluminum; assembly: GCA_030578735.1. NCBI lineage: Eukaryota > Fungi > Ascomycota > Pichiomycetes > Serinales > Metschnikowiaceae > Metschnikowia > Metschnikowia noctiluminum. The sequence goes on along the minus strand of JAKTYO010000070.1, from coordinate 12,449 downwards.
GATCACTTAGGCCCGTTCAAAGCTTTGGAAAAAATACACCTTTCCTCGGTGCAAATCTGGGCGCACGTCCCCGATCTTCTTGGATCTGTCATGGGTCTTATAAGCGATGAGCTTAATTCAGACGACGAGGGCATTCGATTGCTCGCAACTAAAACCATTGGGGGTATGTTATCATCTTCTGGGCGCTCAAAGAGTGGGAACTCGGCTGTCACTTTTGTAAGCTACCACCGAGACACCTGGACGAATTGGCTCAAGAAAGCTTCAGACGCTTCTCATTTGGTGAGATCCACATGGATCGAGCAACTCCCTGATATTGTTTCTCTAGAAACGACATCGGAGATCAATCATGAGTTAAGTCTGGGCTTCACAAAATGTCTAAGTGACTCAAGTGAAAAAGTAAGATTCAGTACTTGCAGTGCTCTTGAAACCCTCCCATTCACAGTGAGCTTGAAAAAAATCTGCAGCACAAAAATCTTGAATACCCTTTTTCAACTTATCAGGGAAAAGCACACAGAAACTAGAAGTTGCGCAATCAACATTTTGGCAACTTTGTACAATAACTGCATGAACACCATTGCCAAAGGCGATGTTGTTGATTTGGGATCAACAAATCAAAGTGAATATGAAGAGGTCTTACGGTCTATTGTGAATGACATTCCGAATAACTTGCTTCGGCTTAACTACATTAACGATAAAGCCATAACTACAGCAGTCGATATAGCGCTTTTCGAAAAATTGCTCCCTTTCGATGATTTAGCAGAAATGAGGGTGTTCCGATTATGCCAATTCTTGAAAGCCTTGGATAATAAAGGAAAGCCAGCTTTCGTGGCCATTACAAATCGACAGATGAAAAGTGCTCAAGTCATTTTAAAGTATTTGAGTTTAGCTGAGGAGTATGCTTCCAGCTCTCGTTTGAGTGACGAGAATACGGAGGTGCCTACTGATACCCGGGATATCCTTAAAAAAATGGAGAAGATTGCGAAGTGGTTTGAGTCTCAATTCCCAGATGGGCTCAACTCATTTAATAGCATCTCCGCTTTCTTTAAACTCAAAAATTCCAGATACATCAACTTGCTCAAGAATTGTGTGAACTCTGATCTGGAGTACAAAACGGTAAAAAATTCGGCCAAAGAGCTTCTCACAAAATTGAGCGATGGAAAGAATATCAAAAAGGCAAAAGAGAATGGGCAAATCACTACTGCAGATATGGTCTCTAACTTCAAGATTTTGCTTTACAGGTCCTCTGTGATTTTTTACAACAAATCTAATATCAGCGCTCTTCTCAAAATATCTCAGGATAAAAGTTCGGAGAATCAGGCATTTGCAAATGATCTTATGTCCATGATCACGACCAACTCACCAAGCGTTTGCAAAAATCATGTTGATACCTTGGTGGACATGGTTGTGGGACAAGAGCACAACGAAACTCCTGTGTCCTTGTTGCGATCACTCTTTCATATATTGAGGAGTTTATCAGAAAGATTTCCAACCGACGACTCGTTTGTTGCTCGGATCAACTTGCTTGCAGAACGCGGCAATCATTTGCAAGCAAAATACTGTGTGAAGATTATGGGTTGCTCTTCCCTAAAAGAGTCTTTCTTGTCGGCTCTCTTGGAGAAAATCTTGCCTTTGAGTCTAGAGAGCACTAACTTGAGATCGAATTTATCTGTTTTGGCTGAAGCGTATCTCATCGATCCGCTTTCGTTAAGTGGCTACTCGACTGAAATCACAGCCTTCATTGCGGAAGATATTCTCAAAAAGAACCGAATGGTAGAATCAGAAGCAGAAAAACTCGATAGAACGAGTTGGGTAGAGGAAGAGCAGTTAGATCTACATCCTATTCTTGTTGAAAAACTTATGGCAATTCGTCTCATTGCAAATAAATTGAGATACATTGCCTCTGATGAAATGATTGATGCCGCTACTTTATCTGCAACTAGCAAGCCCATCAATCTTCTCGCTAACATAATTTACAACAACGGCGAGCTCGTCAAACTATCAACAAATCCTTCCGCAATTGCAACACCCAAGTGCTACAGACTGAGACTCAAGATAATGTCTGGCTTGATGCTTCTCAAGCTCGCCAAGTACTCGCGTTTGAACGCTTTTTTTAATTTGGATGTTATAAAAAAAATGTCCCGTTTACTCTTTGATGAAGAAGTTCATGTCCGTGAGGTGTTCTCAAAAGCACTCAGAAAAAACCTTCTGATGAAGAAGATATCTGAAAGATTCTTGCATCTCGTTTTCTTCATGGGGCACGATCCAGACTCATCCTTAAGAAATGATTCTCTCACCTGGATTGTGTCTCAGCATCGGCGCTTAGAAGCTTCAAGTGATACACTACTCGAAAAGGTTTCAGTAAGACTTATTCATGCCATATCACATGACGACAGATTCTGTAAGTTGATCGTTGGTGATAGCAATTTGCTGCCAGAGACTGAGTTAGATGCTTACAAATATGCCCTGGGATTCATATCCATGTTTATTGACTCTATTGTGAAAGAGACGAACATCAACATGTTATACTATTTAGCCAGTCGTGTGAAACAGTATCGCGACTGCCTGGTTGAATCATCTTTGTATAGCTTGGAAAATCTTAGCGCTGAGGTGTTGAACCTATACCGCGTCACCGAGCTATTCCAGTTGATGCTTAAAGAGCTCGCCGACGTCAAAGGTTGGAACTTACAGACGTGGCCTGGAAAGATCAACTTGCCCTCGGACTTGTTTCTGCCTATGCTTGATTACGAGCAGGCACATGCATTTATTTCTCGTGTTTACATTCCTGACCCAGTGCAAATAAAGTTGCGCGAACATTTAGCGATTCGGCCTCAAAATGCCTTGAAGAGAGGGAGCCAGACTTCTCGGAAACATCTGAGCGTAAAGCGGGTAAAAGCAGCGACGTGCACAAATTCAAAAAAGTCGGGTAAGAAAAGTATTGACCCAAAAGCGACCAAAGCAAAAGATTATTCAGCTCCTTCCCAACCTATGAGAAAAAGCTCGAGATCTGCTAAAAAAGTGTTTTATGGAGAGTCAGACGAAGAAGCGGCCTTGGATGGAGTGGCCAATGACTCTTAGAACTTCAGCGGAAATGATAATTATCTGTAGGATAAACGCATAATGCTGCGTGAACAACTTAATATTCCATATCTTTGATAGAATTGAAGTTTTTTTTTCTAAACAAATCTTCTCCTAAGATTTGTAGACGAGTTGCGGCGGGGAAAGACTTGCCCATCCCTAGAGCAGCCCACTCTGTCGCAGCCACCAGTAGTACCTTCTGAGCCTGCTTGCCATAAGCCCAATAAAACTTATCCGCAGAAGCCTCCCACCAGTTACATACAGCGACGAAATGCACGTCACCAAGTAGATCTGGTTTCGCATTAAGTAAACGCGCCAAAAATGTCCACTCGGCCTTCATATTAAATAATCTGAAGCCTGGATCATGATTAACCCAGCCAACCACCGCCCAAACTGAGATGATTCCCCCCATACGCTCCTCGTATTTAACTTCAGATTCCCATTTCCCATCGCTTCTACGCCAGCCCATACGAACCCTCCCCTCTTCCGTATCTATCGTGCCAATAAAACCTATTATTAAGCAGCATTTCTTCACAAATCGAGCAGACAAGTAATAGTCTAGCCCATCAAGATTATGTAATAAATTGCATGTCAAGCGGCCCAAAGGCAAGGCGGCCGAAGGTTTCACGATAACTTCTGTTTCTGCTTGTGAGACAATTGCCTTCAGTACAAAATTCAAAATCCATTTGTATGCTAGAGGCTGCGCCACAAGCGGTTGAATGAGACTTATGATGTCCTCACTTATTTGATCAAGTTGCTTTTTGGAGCTGGAAAGTTGGCCTAACTTGATGTTGATTTTCCTCTTGATCACACCAACGGCCTTTTTCAATTCCTTGTCCTTGATAAGCTCATTCACAATGTGTAATTTGATATCTTGAATGTCTTTCCTATACCCGAGGAGAGTCTTCTCGATTTCAAGAGGGTTTGCGAAAGCGGAGGCCAATTTGGCGGCAGCCTCTCTCTCTGCTTTGGCCTTGAGCATCTCTCTCTTTTTCGATTCGAGCAACTCCTGTTCATTCTTTTGCATTTCCAAAGCCTGTTCTTCAGCAAATCTTTTTTCATCGGTTATTCTCTTTTGTTCTGCTAATTTTTTCTCTTCTTTGAGCCGTCTCTTCGCTGCCTCTAGCTCAAGCCTTTTTCTTTCGGCTTCCTCCTTTAGCTTGCGTTCTTTTTCCTGCTGCAAAGCCAACAAACGTCGTTTTTCTTCATCTCGAAGTCGTATCTGGTTTTCGATGATCATTTTTACATCAGACTGCAGGTCTTGGATTTCCCTCTCAAGCTCTTGATCTATTAGCGAAATGTTGAAGTGTGTTGAAGAGATTGAGCGCTGAATATAATCCTCCCATTTCTGAGACTTTTCTCCGAGCTTTTTGGTCAAACTCAGTATATGAGTAGCTTTCAATTTTGTCAAGGATTCGCTTAGAATTTGTGAAGCGGTGGGTATGGATGGAGGGTTCGAGACCTGATCATTTGTTTGTCGACTCAGCCCAATCAGTCTATTATTCACATTAATGCTGGGCTGAGCTTGAACACATTGCCCAGTAAGAATGCCGAATCTCATGTTCGATGAGGTTTTTCGTTACCAAAGAGGACTCAGAAGCCCATTCCATAGCAGATCTATGTAAATGGTGGTGTACGGATCTGATAAGTGGCCGGTGAAATTTTTGTGTGGCGGCTCCACAGGTAGTTTACTGATAATAAAAGCCTGATGATATTACTGTTCAATTGTGCTTTTCACGGGAACTTGCCTCTTTTCATGCTAATGTGCATCTTTTTTAGCCCTTTCAATCACGCAATAGAGCACGCTTTAGATTAATTCGCAGCCGTGCTTCGAGACGACATGCCCTGCTGGAGAAACACTTTGCCCCCATACCTAGAAAATGAAACCGATTGGTGCGTTGTTTCTTAGTCTGACCCATCATGAAAAAAATTGTTTATTTTGAAATAGCGGTCATGGGCTTCAATGGTTATGAAGACCCGTATGCCCAATTTATGGCGGGAAGGCTGCGCGCTTCCTCTGGTGTCGATCCTTTTCCACGCACTCCAACAAAATTTTTCATTGGAAGCTAATTCTCGAACCCTCAAGGCATGAACAAACAGTGGGTGCGTCTCTTCTCCAGCACTGGGGCGAACGCAAAGAAGTACTCGACAGTGGAGCCAGTCCATCATTTGATCGAGGTCAAGAAGGCTGCATTGTCTCCGAGGTATCGGCCCTTGTTGATGCCTAGAGATGATATCGAGTCTGTGGGGTTCAAACCTAAAGAAATAGATCAAGATAGGTTAGGAGAACATTACAAAAACACATTACAGAGTGATTTGATGCTACACTTCTTTGATCATGCTAACGAAACGATTGTTGGTGCCAAAAAGAGAGATTGGGGCACACAATCTCCTTACGCATTGTATCGTTCTTGGAAAAAGCCAAGCGGTACCCCTCGTCCGACAAGAGATATCAAGCCCATTACATTCAAAAACGTTCCTGAGCTTACAGGGATATCAGTCAACTTGTACTCGAAAGAGGCTTTGGAACATGGCTGGCTAAACATCTCATCCAGAGTGCAAATCGCTCAGATCACCAACGTCAAGCCTAAACAGGCATACAACAAAGCAAATGTTTTACAATGGAAAGTCAGGGAAGGCAGACCATGCGGATGTAAGGTAGAGTTGCAGGGCAGAGACATGCATCAGTTTTTCTTAACTTTGACCGAGATGGTGTTGCCCAGGATCAGATACTACAAAGGAATAAGCAATACCTCTGGAGACAAGGGAGGCAATATCACCTTCGGGTTGGACCCTGAGCATGTCAAGTATTTCCCAGAGATCGAGAATTTCCAGGAATTATTTCCTAACCTCTTTGGATTCCACATCACATTCAAAACTTCTGCGAGAACCGACGAGGCTGCTCGAACCCTTTTAAGCTCCATGGGTATTCCATTTTATACCCGTCCTCGTAATCTGTAAATATATCAACACTAACTTTCTGAAGCATGTTCCAAAAAAAAAGCTGTATGTGAGACTGATCCGGGTAGTGTAGCTTTCAAAAAATTGGAACTCGTGATCTTGGATCCCTATTTACTTTGGTTCATCTAGAGGGTCACATGCCTGGAGTCGCCACTAGTTGAGCGCACGCCAAGTGTCAAGTTAGTATGAGGCCCAAAGCAGGTATGTTGTATGTAGACTACACGCAATATAAGTGGCTTTGTTTAGCTCGAAAGGTGAACATATTGATGACTGATACATTAAGCTGCTGCGATAGTATGAATTTTGTACATTTATCACCATTGTTAAGTTGGATTAGAACTTAGTTTTTCAACGAAAGCGTTGTCTCGGTCATAGATTAGATGAGATCAATTTACGCGCTCCCCAGGGGTTTCAAACCATCAACCGCATGCCTCTCATATCCGTGGTACACGAATTCTCAGTCTTGTACTCTTCTAGAGTTCATCAAAGGGACAAAAAATGGAACGACGGCCGAGTTCGCTTCTTCGAGCTCAACAATAAAATTGAGGTGCTCAGTGAAGATATGCTTGTGGTAGGGACAGACTTCTACCCACATCAGGCGCGCAGACCTCTCGAAAGTGACGTCTTCGAAGACGGGAGTGAATACACGCTTCCTAATGGCAGGCTTGTCTTGGAATTCAATGAATATTTAGGCAGCTTTGAACGAGACCTATCCAACGTCTTTGCGAAAATACAGGCTTCGGTGAAATTGGAGCCAGGCGAAGAAGTGGCGTACAACCAGCCTCTTCCAAACATGACTCTACTGGAGAGGCGGGCCGAATCCTCCAATTTGACTAAAAGAGAAAAGGAACTCAAATGTGCCTCTGATCCCAAATTACAACCTAATCGGCGCCAATTGGGTAGACCCATAGGTTTAAGAAAAAGGGCTGGAGAAGCTGTGAAGACCCCTGAACGTCCACAAATAATAAGCGCTCATCAAGGAGAAAAGATTGACCTGAAGTATCTTTCCATGGTAAGAAAAGACAAACATATACCTGCGGGGTCAAACAAACTCAGTCGACGGCTTAAGTATCACACCGATTTATTTCTGGCCTCGAAGGAAACAGCATTTGATGAGTGACATCTGAGTCAATTCGAGGTACAAGTTCTTTTGAAACACAACCCCAAGCTTTTACGCCGGACCAAGGTCTCTCGTTGAATCTGATTTGAGACTACGAAAATACGTTTATGTCAGACCTATCGACATACATGCAAGTGACGGTTTCTAGGGCTACTGCAGATTCGAAATTTGAGCAAAATAAGGCATATCAATTGGCATTCCCGCCTAAAGTTACTGGGATATGTCGAGAATAAGAAGATAAAGAGCGATATGAGAAGCATACAATTTGAAACGCGTCAGGCGCCGATGTTTTTGATAATTGCTCGAAGAGTTCGCTTGGCCGACATTTCCCGAGTGAAAATAGGGTGCTGCAAAATTTTCTCGGCATGAAGCGCAGAGAGGAAGAATTTATGAAGACTTTAAAAATGAATAAATTCTATGAGGGTTCTTAGTTGACGGCAAACAGCACAATTTACTCGGATGAAATACCTCGATACGAGCGGTTATAATTTGCTTAATTTTTGATAACATAGGCAATCAGCTCGCCCCAAATAAAGTTTCAATTTATAGTTGTGGTTTGCGACGGCTGCTTCGTGCCTTAGCTACATGACGACGCGATAACGTAAACGTGGGCCCCATGGCTCTCGTCTCATTTCAAGGGCACGTGCGCTAGTTGCGCTGTGCGTAATTCTAAGCGTTGCTGAGAAGGGCCGGTAATGAAAATTAGCGTGAGCCTCGCCTGCGAAATGATTGTAAAATTAAATTTTTTGGTCGTTTTTATTGACGCTTGTGCTGCTTCCGTCCGCATAGATGAATTAAAACACAGCCCAAATCAATTCCCAATACCACAATCTTTGTGTTTGTTTAAGTTATCCTCAAAAATTTCGACATTCAAGTGTGGCTGAAAGTCGTCATCAATTCTTGTCACCTGATCAGTCTCATCATCATTATTCACACCACCTGTCAAAGCTGGCGTCAACGCTTTGACTCTTCACATACGAAAGCTCACATACGCCAAAATCCGAACGGATTAACACAGCGCTTAACGCAACAACAGATTCCCGCAGTGAACACTTTTTATCTGTTGAGATACACATTTATGCCCTGAGCTTTTAAAGAGTCGGAAGGAATAGACATTTGATTCATGAACATATCTTGATGTGGCTTTGCACAAGCCATGAGTTTGATTATATCTCCCCACACTTGTGCGATGTCTACAATGACTCGACAAACTAGTTCAGCGCACTCAGCCCGTTCCTCACCAGGACCCAAACAACTAACGTCCCGAAAGCATGCTCTGGAGCATGCAACTGGTGATCTAGGTAAGCAAGGTACCACTCCGAATCACAATGCGAGTGTGGCCGAATGTGCAACTCAAAAACTAATTGATCCTTTTCTTGCCCAGTACATCAAGCCAGAAAGCAGCCTCGATCATAAAATTTACTTCACCACACTCAAAAAGAGTTTCAAATACTACGAGAAATACCTTAATCAAAACCGAAACCAACTTTTCACAAGGAGTCTCGGAGAAGCTCACGAAAAACACAGGCCCCCTGTCTCGTCATTGAGGCAGGACCACTATCCCACCAGGCAAGATGGAAAGCAGAAATCTGACGTTTTGGATCAGCTGGCGCTGCAGCGAAGAAGGAAATCTGATAGCGATCTGAAAGTTCAACCAGACTTGAAAAAGCCACAGCCCAAACTTATCGCCGAAATCCTACCGGCGCAGTTCAACGAATGTCCAACGGCAGATTTGATTAAACTAATGGCTCGCATGATACAGTCACTCATCAGTCTTAACGATCGTAGTGTCCCCGAGTCTATATCTAGTCCGCCCTCACTAGACCTTCCAAAAGCAGGAGTAGATCACTCCAAAAAATTGCTCACAAGATATCACTCGCGAACGCCGCCGGCGATATCCATTCACACATATATTACCAGGCTTGCAAAATTCAACAACCTCACGCCGGCAATATTACTCACAACAATTTACTACATTGATCTTCTATCACATAATTTTCAACCATACTTTACTCTCAATTCATGGACAGTTCACCGTTTTTTGCTTGTGAGCACCATGCTAGCGCAAAAATCCATGGAAGACTTCTTCTTCACAAATGATCATTATGCGCGTGTTGGCGGCGTGGCTCTAACTGAGTTGAATTTTTTAGAGCTTGACTTTCTATACCGAGTTGACTGGAAACTTGTTCCTTCGAAGCAAGTACTGCCGACTCAAACTTCCATTCGGTACTCGAAAGAGGTTCTTGATTTGTACTACTGGCAACTAGTGAACCTTATGGGCAAAAATATCACGGACCAAGATAGAAAAACTTATATGTTAGCACATGAGAATAAAGTTTGAGCCTTACCATCGATGAAACCAGGCGTCAAACTTTTATCGATACGGCTTCGTTGAAGCGTGATGGGGCGTTAAGTACGGGACACAAGTCCAGGTAACCCTTTTCCGGTTTGTTTGCCATGCAAAATTAGCTTCATACTCGTATTAGCGATTTTACGTTTCGGTTATGGGCTCTCATAAGTATCGATAAAACTAAATAAGTACAAAAACATAGAAGAGTTTCATAAAGGTGAGCTATTTAATTACGCTTGCAATAAACAAATGGAGGGCGGTGGAGCGTCAAAATGCACAGACTTTTCAAGCTTTATTGTGGCTTGATTAGTTCGAAGGAGCAACATAATTTTTTGTCAACTCCCATGATTGCGCCGTAATTGTTGAAGTCACCGCAATAGTTTGGTGCCAGAAATACAGTCACCAACTTACGTTTGTTAAAAAACTCGTATCCATCCTCCACAACCATATGACCTCTCACGATCAAATCCATGTTGAATTTTGCCAAAAAGTAATCCACGTGCTTCTTTCCAAAACAGTATGAAACTCCGCGATCATTTTTTGGCCAATCCTTTAAAGAGAATGTACGTACCAGAGCATCGGGATCAGACCAAAGTAAATCCGCCAAAAGACCTCGATCGGGTATATCAGTTGGTCTCTGAATCTGTTCGACTTGTTTCAAGCTGTGAAGTTCGGGAGAAAGACCACCATGAATACAAAAAATTTTGTCGTTTATGGTGGCTGCGATTGGTAATGTATTGAACACATCAATGAAGCTTTTCCATAGCTTGTGGCTACCGGAGATGAGGGGTAAGCGTCTTTTGCACTCGTCATAGAAGCCGTATATTTTAGTGATATTCGCTGACTCGTGATTTCCTCTCAACATGAAAAAATTTTCAGGAAACTTGATTTTGTAGCACAACAAAAGAAGAATAACCTCTAAGGATTTGTATCCACGGTCGACGTAGTCCCCCAAGAAGAGGTAGTTGGTGTATGGGGGATATCCACAAGAGTCAAAGATTCTAATCAAGTCGAAAAACTGGCCATGTATATCGCCAACAATCTTAACGGGAGGCGACAACTTTAAAAGGGTAGGTTGCTCCATAAATATTGAACGGGATTTAGCTAAAATGGATTTGATCTCCAGTGTAGTTAAAGGTAATTTATCCTTCAGCTTACGCGCTTTCAGGGTCTTGTAAAAGTCCTTATCACGTCCCATAGTAAGTAAACGGCTGATGATGCCATCTATGTCAAAATCGGTCTTCTTTGCCAGGGGAAGAGGCGGAGGCGAGAGCGACACAGGCGATATTAAGTCTTGCTGTGACGCCGCAGAGCCTAAATAACAGAACTTAGACATGGCTCTTGGCTGAGCCTCCGTGAACTTCGGTTCTGGGGTAGATTCGATCGAGGTTTCGGCGATCGAATCCAAGGCTTTTTCCAGCTGTGACAAAAGGGAAGTATCCACTTTACCTGTGTTTGGCAGCGTGGACGGGGAGTACAGGGACAGTAGCAGACTTGTATCCCGTTCACTGGCTGTAAACAAGGGCGATACAGAAAAGTTGTCGCTCTTTTGGCTATCAATTGACGAGCCGTACTCAGGAGCCTTTGGCGCGACGCGAGGGTGAGCGGAACTCCATTTTGAAGGCGAGTGATTTGAATGTGACAGGCCGTTCACCAAGAGCATTGCCATAGAAGCATCAATATCTACCTCTATAGCCAAGTCATGGGCAGATTTGCGTCTGGAGGAGCGTCTAGAGGGGATGTTCTGTGGCGTGGATTGGCTACTTGCAAAGTTTGGGCCACCCCGAATTGAATGAGAATAGCGTTCGGCTTGAACGCTGCTACCGTTTCCAGTAGGCCAGGATAGCGGCGAGGACGACGATTCCTCGGACTCTACGTCGCCAGCGATCATGTCTGAGGAAGCACCAACATTTTCGTTGGTTGAGGTATTCGGTAGGGGATCATTCTTAGAAGGGCTGTTTCCCATAGTCAGACACGAGCTACAGGCGGGTAGTAAAGCTTGGCAATAAAGAAAACGCTGGGGTTCTAAAGTGTAGTGGGGTTGAAGAGAAAATACGTGCCGCTCAAACTCGTTTGCATGTTTTACAAATCTGAAGGGGGGAAAAACGTCGTGGCATGCCCAATGCGCCAAAAGCGTGCGGGGCCCAGAATCGTGTCAAGACGCACTGTGGCCAAGTTCGGTCAAACTGAGGCTGGCCACGCGTATTCGGCCGAGGTTTTCTGCGAAAAGGGAGACTCGGAACGCATCGCAGGATCTAGACTGCGGCTGCGAACTCCTAGCAGCCGTGATTGGCATTGTTGTGAAGGTCCAGATTCATTTTTTTCTCGACGACGTCAAAGGGAGAGATCTCACTGTAGCGGCGTCGGCTATTTTAATTCTCTTCTTGTTGCAAAGCTCAGACACCTTATTGCCCTTGTTTCACTCCCCATGAATATTTGCTCGGGAGCACCCCTCGGAACGAAGTGGCCGCGGCGCTCCTCTGCTGCTGCTGCTGCTGCATGCGAGAACCTAAAAGTTGGGGGGTCCCTAATTCCCCTTGACATAGCGAAAAGAGGAAGGTGCAAGCGAAATTTAGCGCGAAAACGTGACCCAAGGCTTCCCAAATGAGGTTTTTTTTTTTACAATATTTTACTTATGTGCCGTCTTTCTTGAGTAGTATACTGCACATTCGCAACTCCAGGAGTATACCTCTCATCATTTATGAGTGATGAGGTGAGCGAATCTGTTTCAGATCTGCTCAAGTGCAGCGAAAGTCGAACCAATCTCATATTTACATAGACATGAAAGTTTATCAAGGTATGCATGCTCATTGACTGTTTTTGGTTCAAGTTGGATCATATATGGAGCAAAGCCTACACAATGTTAGACGTTCACCATTTCTATGAGAGTTTGCATGATTTATCAAATTCTTAGAGAAGCCACTATAATTCGCCCAGATCTAA